>QFDD01005095.1:0-12274 GCA_006871305.1 Vachellia collinsii | reverse complement strand
ACGTCGGCGCGTGAACTCCACGCGCCGCCTTCTGGACGTCGGAATTCGATCGGACCACCGGGGTTAGGCCGATCGGAGCACAGGGAAGCTTCCTGGGTGGCGTGTGTCGCAATTTTGGAACCTGGACAGATCGTTCCTACTCTCTTTCTCTCTTTATGTACTGTATACTCTCTCCCTCTTTCTCCAGAAAGTCAGAAAGCAATTCTGGAACCCTAGAATCTAAGAGGCTCTGATACCATGAAGACAAATAATGTCTTAATCTTATTTCCTTACACTTACAGAAGAAGATTACACTATATATAGAGTGCACTAGTTAGGTGAACCAAGGAGACAATAAGTGGCAGAAAACAAGGAGACAATATTCCTCCTTAATATCCTATCCCTTGTTTTCTGCCACTTATTCCTCTACCACAACAAATACAAAGTAGCAGACATCTCAAAATATAACAGTTACCAAAACATGTCTTACCTTCACAATGTTGTCAGCGTACTTCATTACCATTGATACAGCAATACCACTGTTAACAGAAACAACCTTGTAACCGCATACTACCAATGCACAGTAGCAAAATGAACATTATATATAAATGCCATAAAATAACAAGAACTTTCCTTTGGGTTCACTTATTATGAGAATTATTTGCGCAAATGTTTTGCTTAATAGAGGACAGAGGTGACCTATGTAATGTACAACTCAAAAGCAGACATGCTCATGCCAGTTACACATCAAACTTTGTATTAGACATGAATGATAATCCAAATTACACCAGGCAACTTCAAATTTTGTTGTAGGCAGCCTCCGTATGTATCAAGGTTCATTCATGCTTCTCAAACGAGAATTGATATGCTAAACAAGTTCCTGCCTTTTGTGTGTGGAGTAATAGAGATTAGTGACAGATCGTTAGAGAAGGAGAGAGGACTTGGTGATTAGAACAACAAGAACCTAATAATGACCATTGCTGTCATCACTAACGACATTGATAAGCTTAGCTCATATACTTGGCTCTTGGTGCATCTAATAATAACTGTTGGTCTAATAATAACTTGGTTCTTGGTGCATCTAATAATAACTGTTTCACCACATTGATGTTTCAGCAATGAAAAACTCAATGTTGTTTAGAATTTCTTATCTCTAACAATTACAACTGCACTTCCACTATTGCTATCCATCAATTTATCTATGTATAGGATCCTAACAGCTAGGCAAACAAAACTATGAACATCAAGGCAAGTAGGAACACTTAGGCAAGAATCATAGTTTTCATCCACAATCTTTTTAAAGATAATAAAGAAAAAATATACCTGAGTGCATGGTTGAGAATCATGAGAACAGTGATTAAGGAATATCCATGGAAAAAACCCCTGAATATAGACAGCTAAGAAATATTATTGATGTGACAAGATAAACCTTACATATATATCACCAATAAGGCCAGATTCGGTTTGTTCTCTGTACTTGGTGTTGGTTATATGAATTTTTAGCACCGAAACAGATGCATATTCATAATAAATGTTGCTCCATCGTGAAATAGAGAAACAATACTATTTGATAATGAAATACAAAAAACTAGGGGAAAGAAAAGCAAGACAACATCTTTATCTACTGCCAAACCAGAATCAAGAACGCAGATTACTTGTTCATCACAGCATCAAAATCTTGAATCAATATGGCAACAGCATTGAAGGCCATGCCAAAGATGTATAACCAGAAGTTCTGAACATTAATGTTTCTGGAAGGACGCTTCTTAATAATAGCCTGCAAAAGTCATAAACAAGCCTTCTAAATACTATTTCTCATTTAGAATCCTTAACTCTATCCCAGCCACAGTAATTTAAATCCCTTGTTCTAGGCAGATCAAAATATGCATTGACAAATCAAATTTAGCTTAAACAAGAACTAATTTATATAGGCTGATAAATTACTTGAACTCTACACAAGAATTTCAATTCTGAACAGCAGAGATATATCAAACCCTTAACCAACATTCACCTCTGTATATACCCCGGCAAAACCACTCAAGAGTGCCATAATCTGCAGGGGAAGAACTGATCGTTAGGAAATATTCTAAGAACATCAATTCATAATTTGGGTTTGTTACGCATATAATCAGACAAATGTCAACAACTCACAGTTGCCATAACCCAACCTTGAAAGGGAGTTTGAAGAACACGATCAGAACTGAAAAGATAATGTGATTTCTTGAGATATAACATAACAAGAAAGCACATGTTATATATGAATTTCTAAAGAAAATTATACAATACGTACACATCTACTGGGAGAAGATTGCTCTGATCCACAAAACAAGCACAGTACATGGAAATAATTACTATTGAGTGTTCGAATATCTTCCGTGGTTATGCTTACTCTATTATTAACTTACCGTTCATAATTCACTAAATTTTGCACAATGGTTAGTCATGAACATGTGATTTACATATATAGCAGTTTACAACGGAAGAACATCCATACAACAAACACAACTGCACAAGGATGAATTAAGGTTAATAAAATAACGTATAAACATACATGATGGCTGAATGCCAGAGTTTAATAACTCTTACTTTGTATTCAACTGTGCAGTGGTGCACCCAGCACAGAGTAGAATAAAAGCAGCCCACTGAATCTCACTTAACCTGAAATATAAAATTAGATCAGAATACACAACAGCCTCAGCACCATGACCTTTGATGATATGGTCAAGTATGATTTACATTAAATATTATATTATGCTACCAGTTAGCTTCTAGTGATTCAGTCTCAGGAAGAAAGAATGATGTAGTAGTTATGCTCTTTGGAACTTCTACACCAAAAATGCAGGAAAAAGTTTTCCTTTGTGAAAGCATAAAAGCGACTTAACCGATAGACCATATGGCACTCCATTGGTCCTACACCAATAGTTTCCACAATGATAGGGCAACCAAAAATGCATTATTGAAAGGCCTACCTTTTCTTAAGAATAATCCTGTAAAGGATGCCAGTACTGATAATATTTAAATTCTTCAGTATTTGATAACCAGGAGCATCTACATATGCAAAGATATAATACTGCCATAAAATTAACAAATAAATCAGATTTCAGAATGCAACATTATAAGCATAAACAGCATTAAAGAATACACAGTCGCCATTGAAACAACAAACCTGGAGCAAATTTTTAACTAGGTAAAGAGCTGCTGGAATGGGATACACTATAACTTCATCTAATGTTGTAGTCAACCTAGTTTGAAGGCAGAGAGAGAAAAATATACACTCAATAAAAGGTGGAGTAGCAAAAGCCAAACACAATAGGAGAAATTAATTCATTACAAATTGAAAGATTTAGGCTCCAGGCCTGGGCAGTTATATAGCCCACACATCATGGAAAAGACTACTTTACACTTTCCCATTTCTCAGCCCCTTCCTTTTTTTTTTTTATTCCTTTTAAAAAGAGAGTCGCTGTTATATCAGACCACCCATAAAAAATAAAGCAAAGAAGTGCAAAAATTTAGATTGTATCATATCATCCAAAAGAACAAGCTCTAACAGTTAACAGAGCAGTAACAGCAAATACAGTATAAAATCCATGGATATGACTTCTTAGCCTCAAGAATCCCTCAAAATATCATATTCTTTGATTCCCTAGTGCTTGCTTCTTCATTGTAAGTAGTTAGCAGTGAGTCAAAAATCAAATTCACAAGGTGGACGCCTAACATATTACTCTAGTCCCAACTATGTCAATAAATATTGCTTGCAATTTTGCATACAAAAATTTAAAATGCTGCCACTATATCCCCAGCCAAGCACCTGAGGAATGAACCGTAAGTTAAAACATACAAGGAAATATGAACGGCATAAAACATAGGTCACCTGTTATCCTCTGTAACGCCTTCTGTTCTCCATATTTTCCCCAAGACTATGAGGGATATAGCACATTTCAAAGTCTCCACCTATAAGGAAAGAATAATCATGCTGGGCTCTGATTTAAATAAAATATAGCAGGTTCAATCTGAGAAATTAGCAACGCTAATGAAATGGAAATATTATTCAAATATTGTCCCATCTCACCAAAAAGTTCGCAGTAGTCACACTATATTCATATTTGCCAGCTCTTTTGGACCAAACAATAAGGATGGCTTGTGAACTTGTAAGAACAGTCAATGCAAGAGTAACGACTGACCTATTTTGACAGGAGCAGGAAGGTAAGAAATCAACTAGGAATTTTATCTGTCCTCTAAAAATGGTCATATGAACAGGAATTATAAGAGAAACCCAAAGGTCATACTTGCGCTTCCACTTTGCTCTGTCATTTCTGGATTCTCCTGTAGCGGCCAAATTATCTAACATGGTAGAAAGAAGACAAAAGCTTACCAAGAGAGCTAACAGAAGATAGATCTTAACACAACTGCAAGTAGCATTATCAAAGTATTGTCCAGGTTAATGAGCGAACAAGGAGGCGAATGCAAATCAAATACCTGATAGCGAAAGTGGTTTTCCACGTAAATTCTCCACATCTTCAACGCCCACATCTCTATCTTCATCCTACAAAAAGCGTTACGAAAGCCCAAATAAATTCAGAATTCAGACTCCAGAAATGCGAAGAGAAACAAGACGGAATTACTGAAAATGTTAGGCAGGACAGGTAATACCTCTCCTTTGATTTTTCTGTACTCCATTCCCTTGTTTACTTTCGATGATAGGAGATCTACAGTTGAAGCTAGGAAAAAGACTCTATCATGTTCGACGACGCCTTGGATTGCCGGATCCAAGGCGAAAGCATAACAGTGTACGCGTTTTTTTAATTTTATTTTAAAATCCGTAACTTTTGAGTCTCATTTCAATTTATGTAAAAGTAATTCTAAAGGATTGACAAACAAAGGGAAAATCCAAAAAAAAAAAAAATCTATTAAAATTGGAAAAGGACAATTCAGAGTTTTTAATTTCCATATTCTCACATTAAGATCATGGACTAAATAAGGATTTTGAAATCTTAAAGAAAATATCATATTGTCACGAGTTAAAATGAATAAAAGAAGGAAAAGGTGGAGCATATACGTACAGAAACCATGAAAAAGTTGGTGAAGGAAACCCAAGAAGAAGTTGGCAAACTATGCACATGTGGTTAGATAGAGGAAGAATGTTAAAAAGTTGCCAACAGTAAGTTACTTCCACATCATTGTCTTCCCTCTGTTGCGGCCATTCTATAGGGATTGTTCGATGTTGTGAGAGTCACTTTTGTTTTTGTCATAGTAAGTGGATTTTGTGATGGAGCGAGAGAAAGAGAGAGGTGAACATGAATTAATGAGCTAGGATGTGCATTTTGTATAATGTTTTTCATTATTTTGGTGTGCACAACCAACATACATTTGTATATGTTTATGTATATATGCGTATAGTAGGTTAGTGCTACATGAATCCGTGTTCACTTAGGTGGGTGATTCCATTTGCATGGTGGAGAAGAATGAGCATGAATAATATTTTTTTTTGGGGGGGGGTGCAATTTGTTGTTATTTATTAAGGGATATTTGTGAAACGAAAGTTTAAACTGTTAATACGTGAGTTTAATGTAGGTTATCTAAAATCTGAAGTTTGGTGATGACCATTGTTGGAAGCTAACATTTTTAATGCTATACATTATTCAGATTGAAATTGAAAATGACATTTGAGTGTAGGTCTATATCTTCAAAAGAAATAGCTTGTTATTTTTGTGTTGGAGGAAAATGTGTAACAAACAGAATAGGTGAAAACCAATATAATAGAGGAGTGTGAGGATGAAAAGTATAAAAAAGGGTATTACAGATGAAGATATGAGGTTAATGATATCATCATGGCTAGAATTGATTGCAATAGTTGTAAGTTAAAATATACATTGAGCTTTGATGAGAGGATATTAATAGATTTGATTGATGATAGTGAATTTGAAAACCTTTTTAACTATAATGACAAAGTTAAACATATTTATATAGTATGTAAAGAGAATGCCAAGGTAGGTGAGAGAATGCAGGAAGCATAAATGTAAGTGAGAATTTGTTATGTGTAAACACTATTATTTTGAATATCACTATTTTTAGTTTATTAAATGTTGTCGTCATTATCATGTAGCATTCAAAATTTCTAAGGACTTTTACAACAAAGTTGTCTCTTCTTGATAAATTTGGAAAATGATTTCCCCACAATGGCTTAAGAAGAAGTTGGCTCATGCATAAAATATAAAGTTTGTAGAGGATCCTATAGCTTACAAGGTGGAATAGGGAATACACCCGTAGCTTCTTATAAATGCCTAATGCAAATTTGTTATTTAAATTTTCAGGTTTTATTAATTGTAGAATCTAAACCATTTGACATTTGAATTGATCCAGTTTTTTGAATAAGAATAAAGTGGCAATCAAACTCAAAAAATGGTTGGCTGGGATTGTTCAAAGATTGAATGACTCAACCGTTTGCAATTAATAAAATGCTGTTTTTTTTTTTTTTTTTTGTATTAGACATGAAACATAGAAACTTCATTACACATTCAAAGTCCCTTTACCACGCAATGCTTGCATAACATCACGGTTAACAAATCATTTTAATGACCAAAAAACAAGACTAGGAACTGCAATGAACTGGCTGATCATCAAGGAACTCTAGTAGTTATCATAGTTTCCACAGACCTAATAGCAAAAGCATATCTAAGAATAAATAATGGTTGGGTTGAACGGTAAAAAGCTCAAGACCTCTTAAATACTATATCAAACTTGAATTTTAAGGGTAGAAAAAGACTAAGCAAGCAAAACATCCCCCAATTTGAACCCAGTCTAACTCAAATTTGGAGTAGTTGATAGCATAGATATCAGATTATTTTATAAAAAAACAAAAGAAAAGAAAAACCAAGACTTGTGACTTGATATAATCGAATGAACCGAATCATTTGGCTATAGATACAAAGGCAGAAGCAAAGTGAACCGGAGAACCACAGAAGTACCAATTCGATGCCCTTTTCACACTTGTACACCTGATATACATACATGAATACAAATACTTGAAACGAGTCTAAACCATATATAAGTACAGGTTTAGGATTTCTTTCACCATTGCAGCGAGCAACATCATATACACAAAGAATATATATCTCCATGTGGTTGACACTATGAAAATGACTCAAACTGTGAACCTTTCAAAACATGGCAAGACAATGCGGCGACATTATTTCTTATCTGCTGTAATGCCAACAACAACATTGGTCACCTGTAACAATTTGAATTCTTCCAAGTAAATATTATTTTGCTAAAAGGAAAATCAAAATTTCCGTGTGTGCGCGAGTGTTTAAAAGTACATGGATGAGAAGAATATTTACCAGTTTCCCGCTTGCATCAACAGACATAGGATTTTCAACCAGGACAGTTTGGCTCTGTGATACAGATTCATTAGACAACATAATGCAAAACTGCCAATACATTCTACGAATAATCACAAGTTAAAAAATCAGAGCATACAGTTGGAGTAGAAGACAATGTTCCAGAGTTGGTTGTTCCATTAAGTTTGTGGACAGGAATTGGAATCCTTCGATTGCTCATCTACGTAGGGGAAGGAGATGAAGTCAGTAAATGGTTAGGTAATCATAAATAAAACATAGATTCAAAGTCAACATCATTAAGGAGTGTTGCCAGATGACGGGATACAAATCTTGATGCATTAAGAAACCACAAAAAATTCATATGGTCCATGCAGACCTCTTTTCCAGAACTTTAAAGGCAAACATCTATGCTTCTAACAACTGATATATACTTACACTAACGTTAGTGATATAGTGACAAACAGCACATTTGACTGATGGAGCACCAAAAGGATACATGAGTGTAGTCCGGCAGTTTCCACAATGCATATGAGCGAGTTCGTTAGAGGCTTTAGATGCAGAAGCAAAACCCATCAAAAGCATCAGTAAACAACCATATTCAAATATATGATTATATGCACAAATTACTACAATATTACAAGGAATCCATCTTAAAATCACATGACATCAAAATTAAACGTGAAACAAGCTAACCAACATCGATTAAAGCACCAAATATCTTGGAGCATGAGGAACATGATTTTAGGCACACAAGACCCTTCTATTACGGCTTGACAAACTATAATGATAAGCATTGACCAAAACAAATAACTTAAGACTAACAGGCAATTTAAATTTCTCAACACACAAACTTCCTATATTCTCATAATCATAATGAAAAACATTTAAATTTTATATTTATTTATTAATTATTAGGATAACCATTCATTAAAATATTTATAAAAAACCTATATATATAATTATCAAACTCATACACTAGTATCTATATAAATATATAAATAAAATGTTAGTGAAAAGATGAGAAAATAAGGTGATAAATTTCAATGTATCCATAAAGTATTTAATCCATGCAAAACATGGACAAAAAAATTAACAAAGTAAACAAACATCATGTTGTACAATAATGATATTAAGAAAGAGAGAGCATGAAGGGAAAGAGGGTAATAAGAGAAAGGGGAAGGGAGAGAGAGAGAGGAGGATTCAATTCATTACTATTCCAAAACCTGATTACAATGACTCCCTTGATCCTTTTATAGGCTATAGTCCCTAATAGCTAATTAACTAACCTAACTCACATTCTCTTATTTATTACACAATAATACCCCCTATAGTACAATCAAAGTAGGGTAAATTTGTATAATGTAACAGGATATAGGCTTCAAAATCTGGAAAATTTCTCTTGAATGGTGAAGGAATGACTATCTAAGCCTTTTAGGACTTTGACCTATAAGATTGATCCGCCGAAAGACATCCTTAGGCCCACAATGCTCCATCGTCATCCCTTTTTTCTTCTTCCTCATTTCAAGAAGCTGGTATCACTTTTGGGGGGACCCGCCATTTGTCTAACAGCTGCCCTACTGACTTTTCCACAAACAAAACAAGTCTGGAACACAACCTAGTTAGAGACCCATGTGCACGACAATCATTCCTTCTGCCTGACACATGACCATATGCCCCTGGTAGCTAAACCCATGCTTGTAAGGAAATCTAGAACATGACACGCAATCAGTCCATTCCTCACCACATTCGACAATTCTTGGAATTCCATGGCATGACAGAACGAATGGAAGGAACAGTGGCAAAAAGGAAAACAACAAAAAATAATCAATGAGGTGACCAAGCTTCACACATCTAGCAACATACAAATGTACTGCACCTGGGGCAAGGTTTACAGTTTGACAGCAAGAACATCTCACACTTGGAGCTCCATGTGTGTACATCAGCAATGTCCTACAACCTCCACAATAAAGCTGAGACATTTCCATTCCTGCAAGTATAATTGAAAAATCAAGGTACTCAAGCAAGCATACAGTAAGCGGCTGACCAAATCTAAATGCTTAACCCAGCAGGCTGCATAGCGAATTTCTAATTTCTACTCCCATGCATTCCAGAGTGAAAGATGCATATTCTAAACAGAGAAAGGTAGAATGTACGTTAATAGAAAAAGAGCATTTTTGGAAGAAAAGGAGAATAAGACATCCTCACAAAGAACACCTAATCCAAAGAGACATGTGAGAAACTTCGTTTATTCAAAAAAAATCAAGTAAATAAATGTAGTGAGGCAGCTAGTCACTTTTGAAATGACAACCCCTTTAAATTGCCATGAGCAGAACACCAAACCAACAACATGAAAATAACCTTTCTCAAACCACCTTCAAAGTCATAGAAACAATGAAACACCCTAAAAATTTAAGCATTATTCCATTTTATTCTCTTAATACTCTTTCTGGTAAACAAACAAGCCCTTAATATTTCCTTTACAAGAAGACTAGAGAGATTTTTCCATTAACCATTATAAATAATATTTTGGCAATAACAGTCTATTCTCTTTATTTTTCTCATCACATGAACATGACTGTGGTCAACGGTGAAAATATAAATGCAAGCCACATTATTACATCTATTTTACAATTTCCACTTCGTAAGCAGTAACCTAAGTACTTAGCAAGCAAATACTTCTAACTTCGAAATAATAACAAAGGAAACCGAACTTACCAGGAGGAGGAACTGAGGTAACTGTGTTGCATAACGCACAACAAACATTGTTTGCCCCTCTAGGGTAAAGCAAAATGCTCCTACATCCACTACACATAAGCTGGCTCTGCATGGCTGTACTGTTAAAAAACCAATACACCATTCAATAGAAGACTCAACCAAAAGAACAAGTTCCAATCATCAATAGCGTCTCATAGTGACATTATCAAGAATTTTGTCATGACTGAAAGGAGAATACATTTAATGAAGCTCTCGATCCTCGTAAGACATTAGTGGATCTTGCGCAGAAATAAAGCATGAAATAAAGTCATAGACTTTTTGCGGGAAAATCCACACTATTGGACACGGTAAGTGGAATAGAAAGGGTGTATTACAATTTATTCTTAAATCAAAACACAAATTTGATGGGAAGGAAACCTTGACCATCCCCAGAATTTAGAACTTTAATTTTTCTCCATTTTAAATGCCTAGCACGTCCCAAAATTAAGAAATATGTTCTGGGAACCAAATGGAGCGGAAAAGTGAATCCAGCAAGGAGAAAAGAAATAGAGGAATTTCAGGTGTCTCTAATCTTTAAGGCATGAAAAATCTCCACCAAATCATTAACAACATACTGATCATTTCATGCAAGTGAAAGCTTCAACACTCTACAAATACCTCCGGTTCCTGAATTTTGTCCCGGTAAACGATTCTGGAAACAAAGGAAGAAAAGGGAATATCCTCAGAGAAGACGAGGACAAGGCCAAATCCAAGACCAAGAATTGTCGATTCAAACAGACCAGTCCTTCTGTAAACTCCGCTGGGCAGGAAAAATTTGAGGCTACGAGCGGGGAGAATCGCAAGGGGTTGAAGATATATCGTAAATTGAATCGCAATCTCCCTTGGTTTGTTGGATGAGATTGGGAGCTTCGTAGAAACGATTACATCAACCGGAGAAATACGATCTCCGGTGCGAATATTTGCCCACCACCCAGATTTTGATTTTTCAATTGGTTAAACGTACTTTTATTCATATAATTTATTTTAATTTAAATTTTGATTCCTAAAGTTTAAAAGTAATGGTTTTAGTTCCTCAAGTTCACTCTGTCTAACACTATTAGTTCCTGTAGTTTTAAAAAATCCTTATACTTTTGACCAATTTTGTTTTTGGTCCCTATACTTTGAATGAATTTTGGTTTTAATTCTTATACTTTGAACGAATTTTTATTTTGATCCCTAAATTTAACTGTGTTAATTAACTCAGTCAAATATTAAAGTCCCTAAAACTATAAGGATAAGTCATATAATAATTTTTTTTCATGTTATCTTGTCCAGTTATCAAGCAATTTCACTATAATTAAGAGAGTTGGTGACACATAAGCAAAATTAACAGTATTAATATTGGGTGTAGGTCTTTTTAAAACTATAGGGACAAACAGTTTTAGATAAAATGAACTTAAGGGACCAAAACCATAACTTTTAAACTTCAGTGACTAAAAACCAAATTAGGGTAAACTATAGAGACCAAAAGTAGTTTTAACCCTTTTTCAAAACTATTTGTTTACTATTGAGTTTTTTCCCTCTTTTTCTTTGAGTCATATTCAATCTATTAGCTCGTTTGAAAGTAACTTTTATAAAGTGACATGAAGCGATTCGAAATAAGTATATAAAAAGAGTTTTGTCTCTAGTTATGTAAAAATGGTACTAAAAGTATATAAGAGAAGTTTTATCTATTACCCTTCCCATATTCTTTTTTATACCTTAGCTATTCCAAAACCCGTGCGACACGTGATGAATAGATGATATTGTTACAACTTTTAATATGAGATTATTAAGTGTCAATTGTTTAAAAGTAAATGTTTCTTATACACATTTGAAAACGTAAAATGCTTTTGACAATAGGATGCTTGGTTCATCGCTAGCATGATAAATGCCATAAGATTCGGTAATACAATTTTGAAATAAAATCATTGTATAACATACAATTTACCTTGTATGAAGAATGCATAGCATAAATGCAAGTGAAGTGCATAACATGAGGATAAAATATTATCACATTTTAACAAGGTTAATTAATTTAATATTAAAATACATAAGTCACAAATGTTATAATTGCATGTATCTCCCATGAATCCAGTAAGAGTTGTAAATGCTTAGATCCATTATGAACAAAGTGGAATTTTTTTGAGATATATCCAATGAAAAAGAATCTATTGTAATGTATATATATTCATCACTAATAGAAATGAACCAATATAAAGCAA
>QFDD01005094.1:0-10393 GCA_006871305.1 Vachellia collinsii | reverse complement strand
CATCTCCATGTTGTGTCCTCCGTCTGGTCAAACCAATATTATAATACACCACTGCATATAATAATATGTACGCTAATGAAACTAATTAAATAGGTACTGCTATATTTAAATACACATTTATCTGGGTAAAAAATCATAAATAGGCCTCAAGTAAATTAAAAGACTTATTTATAAACAAGTCCAGAGAATTTAGTCGATACGGTGAACTCCCGAAGCCGATGACATTACCCACCGCTAATATTATCTTGGGCTGAGTATTAAGCTTTGCACTGGTCACTCTTATTTTATTACAGAACGCCCATCAGGTGCTTCGTTTTTTAATTAGCTACATATTGTTCGCTTTGTATTTGTGCATTTTATAATCTTTTTTTGCCTAATGGTCTCTGCCATTTATACTGCGATTAATAATGATGTATCTTGGGCCATGCACACAACAAATTTTATGCTAACGGACCTTTTTTTTTTTTTTGGCTGTGGTGGATGTTCTTTTCAATGATTGAAGGAATTTGGATTTCTCTTCAGATATACAATATTTACGCAAGCTCTCCTTAAGTATTGAACAGCTAGTTAAGCAGTTTATATACATATGTGTGCACGCGCGTATAATACCCCCATCCTGTGTCCAATTGGATTACTGTGCTAGCAACATTGTTCGGCTGGTTTTTTTTCTCGTCATTAATTACTGAAGGCAGCTATAGGCAATTATTAATAACGACTCATTTACTCTCTTATTTCATTTTTATAATAAAAATATTATCTTAACAGAACCCACTAGACCAGGCAGGAAAAAATAAATAAATCATTAACGATGATTACGAGCTTCTGAAATTGATCATATGCCAATGCGAGCGCGCGCGTACGTGTGTGTGTGTGTGTAAAATCAAAAACACCATACTCACGCTCATATTTACTATTGCGTTGTCCTGCTATCCCCGGCCCACCCCACCAACCACACACACACGTGTGTGTGTGTGTGTGTGAGAGAGAGAGAGAGAGAGAGAGAGAGAGAGAGAGAGAGAGTTTGTGTGTTATATTAAACTCTGCGTGCTTTGATTTTATTATTCAATTTTCAAAGAAAAAAGAAAACGAATCGCGCATGGGAGCATGGAAGCCATAATTGCGTGTTGGTTAGGAGGGGGAAACCCGTTGTATATATGTGGGTTCTCTTGGTCTTGGCTCTTGCTTTCTTGTAGCTTTAAACTAGACACTTGTATGTTTCATAAGGTCTTCGATTTGTGGCTTAAACTGGCTGCTAGATACCGCTCATTTAATACCTGAATTTATTCCAATCTTGATGATTGATGAAAAGAAAGAGACACTCATTTGAATCTGCATGCATATATCGATGGTACAAATTAAATGACAGGTCAGCGTTAAAAACTCCAAAATACAAATCGAACTACATTATTATAAACTGCATAATGATTGGTGGAGACTCAGCGTCTTGTCATCTGTATATAGTCTATAGATGGATTTCTTCCTTATGGGACTAGCTAATAGTACTACAATATATAACAAAGGAATCCGGACCCTGAGATGTACTTCCGTAGGCATGGAACCTGACATGTACTTTCAATATGTCTGAAATGTTGGTTTCAAAGGATGGGAAGCCCGAGGAATGTTTGTGTGTATGATAGAGACATTATAATACATTCTACGTACTCATGTTCTTGAATAAACTTATATTCATTCTTTTCTTTTTCAATAGAAGGGTATAGATATATTATTTTTAAATAAGAGTCGGTTTACATTTTTAAGGTAATTAAAATAGGTTAAATAAATTATTTGATTTAACATATATTGTGAAATTTTTATTTGTATCGTTAAATTATATATCATCTATTAAATAATTTCATTAATTTTTTTAAAAAAAAGTCAACTGGCTCTTATTAAAAACCGGAGATACTAGTTCATAATATGAAATGCGCTGAGTTATAGTGCCGCCGGATAAATTGTTGGACAATTGATTCCAACATGTAGAGCAGGGGTCCACCACCGAGAAAATCAATTGAATAATTCAAAAAAAAAAATGTTGTTTAGAAATGTAGAAGTGGCGTTTGAAAGTGGGGGTATTTGTGAAGGCACATGTAATGCATAAGAAGAAGCTGGTCCACCACATGCCACTATGAATCCACGTGCTTCTTCTTTATTCACTGCGCTAGAATAGGCCTTCAAAACCACCATCTCCATTTTTGAGGGCCATAGATTAAAGAAGATCTTTCCCAGATCTCTTTCAAAATCGAACTCTCTCCGGCCAAAAAGCTTGCTTCTTTCACCATTATATATAAAACCATCCCAACCAGCCAGCTCCTATGAATTAAGAGAATACATATGTATATATCCTCACCTATCAGGTTGGTGGCGGGTTTGGTCTAGTGGAAAGCACAATGAGTGAACAAGGCAAAAATTCAGAAAAGGTAACCAATTTTGACAACTCTACCACTCCCCAGTTTTCGTGTGTCATTATTTCACACATTAATTGCACTTCAGCGCCAAGTGCCAAGTGATTTGGACATTCCTCTGTCAACACACACACACAGAGGATTGCTTAATTATTATGGGTCACATGTATGTGGTTGGCCTAATGATGTTGTGGTTTTTCCTCTTACATGGGTTGCCGTCTTTGTCGCTGTCCATGACTTCAATTAGGTGAAGTCAACCCTCACGTGCTGGTCAGGTATGGGTGTGAGAGAATGGGGACGGCACTATATATGGCCTCTCAATCACTGTTGGGAGGTCTAAAACAGGGATGGAGGAACGTGCTCGATCATCATGGAACTCAACGATGATATAATTTTGTTGGCACAAGAAATTCAACTGACGTGGCATGGATATGGAACAGGGCATGCATATATGCATAGGAAGAGCACTAATTATTTGGTTGTGTGTGTGTATTTGGAGTCTCACTCACTCTGCGCTGTCTTCGTCACAGCTCACAAGCTTCATCCTCTCAGGTTGCCCTTACCAAGAATTTGTTGGCCACTCTGTGACACCAATATTGATCTCATCTTAAACCAAAAACAAAAAGCGTGGACTCAAGGCATGATTAAGATTGGAGTAGTTAAATATGATCAGGTTAAATGTGTGTGCGCTTATCGGGACATGTGGCTGTCTTTTAAATACTGTGATGGATAACGCATCATATTATTGTTTGGATGCAAAATGAGGAAGTTACTGTTGGCGTTGACGATAATAAATTATAAGAGGAGGAGTGGTGGCTTATAGTTTCCACTTTCCAGATGGAATTGAATTCACAATCTTCTTTCTTTGGTACAACAATTCGCAATCTTGAACCGCGCCATCACTCATCTTGTGTAATTTTCTTTCATTTGGGCCTAGCCCACTTATATACCAAAAACACACGCGATTTTCGGCCCAGTACAAGAAACACATTGCCTATTCAAGGCTTGTAAACAACAATGCGGTAATTTAATAGAACATGATAAATGCATAAATTTTCAATTTATTGACATAAAAGGTTGAACTTTATATGGAGATATATAGTTTTAAGTGTATTATACATTTATCAAGTTTTCATTTCAAAATTTGGGAGACTGTATCGATAATACATGAAGTTTGAAGAATATAGTGTACTGTTCATGGCTTGTAAACAATTTAGTAATTTAATAGAACGACCACCTTAATCATAAATATTACTGAAGTGCCCTTAAACTTCACTTGTCAATGAAGGCCTTAAATTGCATTGATTAATTATGGATGTGACAGTGAATAATAACGGTATAGATAACTATGTCTATGTCAACTCTTAGCTAAAACTTGGGGCAACAAATAAGACAAGGAAGAAAGAGACTCTACACCGAAAAATGACATGTAAGCAAAAAATTGTGAAAGAATAATTTAGGGAATAAAGGTAGATGCTTCATTTCCATTAATTTGAACCCATAAAAAGTTATGGTTGACTTCTTTTCGACATCGCATGTTTAATTATCCAGCCGCCTTATCCACGAGAGAGGGGGAAAAAAATTATCTTCCAGATACAGACAGCCGACGTATCCCAGCGAGTTTATCTTTTTATCTCTGCCCCGTTGACAACACAAAAACAATTAATTTGTTCGAATTCCAACTGAAGGCAGGAGGTCAGATTCTGCAGTGGATTAATTCGCTCTCCAAACTAACTTTAGGCTTACGGATTTTGCAGATTAGAGCTTAAAGCTTGCTGAGGGCGAGGGAAACATAATTCAGAATCAAGAAGTGGAGTGAAGGTGAAAATTAAGGAATGAACAAATATACAAAGAAAGAAAGAAAGAAAGAAAAGTGGCTCCCCCGGGGAAGGGGGGGATGGAGATATATATATATATATATACATGGATCAATGACAAGTGAGGGTCAAAAGCTGCTCCAGATAATCGGCTCCCAAATCCTCCAGCTCCAACACAGGAGGCTGATGATGAATTTGGGTGTTGGCGGGAGGAGGATGAGTCGTAGTCCTGGACCTGGACTTGGACTTTCGTGTGGAGGTGTGTTTCTTCTTGAGGGCTAACACGGGAGAGGAAGCTTGTTGCCATGTCTTGTGCGGCATCTTCCTCAGCGAGTCCCTAACCACTTCCTCTGGGAAATTCAGCACTGCCTGTGACCCCCTCGTCGACAATGCCGCCTCATCATACGCCAACGCTGCTTCTTCCGCCGTATCAAATGTTCCGATCCACACTCTCACCCCTTTTCTGGTCGAGTCCCTTATCTCCGCTGCGTATTTCCCCCACGGCCGCCTCCTTACCCCTCTGTACACCCTCTTCTCATCCCCCGCCGGAGAAGGCCATGCTTCTTCCCTCCCCTCAACTTTGGGGCAGGCTGTGAAACCGGAGGACACTTCTTGCACTGCCTCAAAGCCTGAAGAATAGTTAGACCCCGATGAAGATGAATCCTTGGTCGTAACATCGGAGGACATGGTGTGATCTTGTGAGTAGTAGCTGTTGTTGTCGACGTCGTGCTTGAAGTGCAACAGGTCATCCCAGCAGGACATGAAAGATGCTTCAGAAAAAAAGGAATCTACAGGTTGTGGGTATTGGAAGAAGAAGGAATCTGAATCCATGTGCACTGCTTAGCCAATAACAGTGTTTTGCTAAACTGGTTTTGCTATTTAGGCAGGGTGCGAATGGTTGTGGTGGGTTTTAAAGCAGGATCCGGGTCATATATACACACCCAGTGAAACAAGGGAGAGAGAAGTACAGTAAAGAACTGATTGACATTAAATATTGGAGATTGTATTTTAAAGGGAATTTTTTTTTAAAAAAAAAACAGAAGGCGTACGAGGAGTTGGGATTATTGGTGAGGGAGGATGTCTTGGATGGAACTGGGAAAGGATTAAGGATCTAGAGAGCGGAAAACAGAGCACCTTCAAGCATCTTTTTTTCCCCCCTTAAGTGTACATCCTAAAATATTTGGCTGTGTTAGAGAAACACGTTAAAATATTTTTCTAGGATCCAATATTATAAAAAAAATTTGTGTAATTTTTCATCGAACAGTTTAGAGTGTTGTATTAGGGCACATTTAAAAATATTTTAAAATATTGGATATATGATAAAATACTTTAAAATAAAGAAAAGGAAATAGGTGTTGCTGCAGGTGCACCTTCATAATGTGTGCACGTGCTGAGCTAAAATGAGAGAAGCTTTCACAACATTGGACGGAAAGCGAGGCCCACCTGAAGCACGCCACGCCCAAAACCCCTCCTAAAATTGGTCATCGTGACCTCATTCAAATCCTCAATAATGCATCTTCTGTCATTTATTATAATATTAATATCCATAGCATTCATCAATATCTCGTTTGTCTCCTTGTCTCAATGTGGATACCGTTATGTATGCTTTTCATTAAAACTAATCCGGAGAATCATAGGAGACAGATAACGTTGTACATGCAAGTTGAAACGTTAAATTAATACTCTACTGTGTATGTAATAAATAAATATATGTATGTATAAATAAAGAAGCATTAAGCTGGCATCAAGTTGTGAATGAATATGGGCCACTTGGTGATTGGGGAATAAAAAATAATGTGAGTGCTGGGCTATGAGGGTTTAGGTCCAGACGCCTCGTGCTTAAATTGAGAACACAGGAAGATACATTGTACTATGTATGATCGACAAGATACCTAGGCCTACAGGTTTCAGAGTCCAGACAAGGCAATTAGTTGGCCAGTGTGCCGTCAATGGTCTTCTCTGTCTGTATTCCATGTTCAAAATTCAAGTCAAGAATGCTCTTGGTCAGACCTTCTTTTGGGGAGAAAAAAAATGAAAAAAAAAAAACAGACAAGCATTTGTTTGACCCGGTCAAGGAGAAGGGGTAAACAGATATAGAAGTATAAGATGAGAGAGCCAATCGACACACATCTTGTTGTATAAAAGTTTGGATGAATTGATCATAAAGATTCATTAGAATTATGACATATCTTTAAAATCAAAAAAATGCTTACTCAAGTATTTATATCAACAATGATATTTGAATTCACAATTTTATAATTTATGAATCAATTTTGATCAAATTTTTGTTGCTGATAGAAGGTTTTTCTTGTTTTTTTTTTTTGTATTAATGAATGCACGATCAACACTTCGGCCTGGCAGCTCTGGTAATTAATTTTAGTTTACTCATGCATCAGATAATTTTAATTCAGCAACAAAAAAAAGCGGAGGGCGGGTGAGGGTGAGGGTGAGGTCCATGGGCAAAAAGATAGTAATAAAATAAAATTCAGAGAGGAGGGGAGGGGCATCCTAGATTCGGCAGAATCTAGTGCCAAACCAGTAATTATTAAAAATGCGCCCACACACACACACGGATCGTGTTTATGAACGAAAGCCCTTTTATATTTTAATATGGAGGGTTTGTTTATTTTGAGTAATTTATGGATGGGCTGCGCGCTCATTTCATGACCGGGAAGACAACCCCATTGGACCAGAACGCTGCTGCTTTCCCGTACTGTTGACCCTCTTCAGGGTGTAGAAGCCCTCAGCAACAAATATTGCATTATTTAATTAATTGAATTACCAACAGGTTGGGGTTAATAAAATCAGAGTTGGCATTTTGGCAAAGAAAAAAAAAATCAGAGTTGGCATCCCGCTGGTTGGAAGAGGAGGTGCCCATATTCCACTCCTGACGCTGCCTCAAATTGGGTTGTTCAGCAGCAGAATACTCGTACTTAGAAAAAAAATTACTAATTAAGTAATTAATTACGTGGCACCACGCATATAAGGCATCATATATATGATATTATAATGCTCAACCACGAATGAATGCATCCATTGCATTAATTGCGTCTTTCTTCATTCATCTGAATACTTTGCATCTGGAGGGTGGATAATATTAATACCACCACTATATTCCCCTGTTAGATTCAGATGCAGCAAGTGTTCTCTTATTAGTTATTAATCATAGCTGCTATGTATAGAGTCCCTGGCCTATACCACCTCTTCAATTAAGAATCCAAGGAGGCGCTCATTTAGAAGTTCCTCGTGCCCATTTATTTATACATACTTGCCATCGTGTGAAAATATTATATAATAGGAGTACTATGTAAGGATTATTTTGTTTTAGTTATATGGCCTTCCTTCAAATATTCCAATACTTATCTGCTCTTATTTATAAGATAGGGAGATAAAAAAAAAATGTTCCTATTTATTATTGACGATTAAATTTTTCACATGAATTAATAAATTTACCTCTTATTTACTATTGCTTTAATTTTGTTCTCGTGAATATAATGCAATGCAAATATGTTTTATGCTTTCCCTTTATATGTGTAAAACGTATGGAAGTGTAGGATATGGTGAGGAGCATTTTTTTTTTTTGCATGTGCATCCGGTATCCCAGATCAACCCCAATGTCACGGATAACTCAACGGGTCCAGACTAATCCGGATTCGCCCTTTGTGTGGGTTACTCGAAGGGAAGGTGAGCTAGCTTCTGAGATGCTGCGTTCCCACGTCTCGAACTAGAGATCTATGATTAAGCTAAAATGACTCCCTACCGGTTGATAACCCTATCGGTTACATATTTTAAATCTTAACCAGTGCTCTGCATTTAATTTTGTCAGAATTTCAAGCAATGATGTATTTTTTATTGCATGGTTGGCAAGTAGCACTTAATTACTAAATCACAAGTGCTAATGCCTGTTTATCGAATACTTTATCATTCAACTCAGGTCTGCATCGCCAGTATAGTATTATTATAATTGCAATCCGCGCGATCAGTGGCTTTATATTATTTCTGATCTGATGCATTGGCGATTTTTATTTGCGTTAAGTAAACAAGTGCCATTTTCATTGATTTCTGATGCATGGTCGCTCATATATTAAATTCTCAAATCTTAGGACGACGGGATAAAACCAAATAATACGTATATGTGCAAAACCAAATAAAAAAAAAAAGAATTCATCTGGGAACCTAGACTGCAAAAATTAAAGAATTTACTCATTCTACATGTATCCCGTAAAGCAAAATATAAAAGTCCATGCTTTCATTCCCTCAGACTCGTCAAACCGTTTTGGCAAAAAAAAAGAAAAGGGACCCGTCAAACCGAAGAATACTTAATTTACTACCTATATTCGGTCACGCCACAACCAAGATCTTATAGAAAGCATTGGAAGGAGTAATTTGATTAGCGATATAACATATCCTATGCATTGCCAATTAGACTCTGCAATCCGAGGCAGTGTAATCTCGATTTGGACGAAAGCAGCCATGGCACAGCTAGTGAAATCGCAGAGGCTTCAAACGTACAATGAACATGTGTTAAAAACACAATACAAAAATAATTTCGTGTGCATATATGTGGCAGCTGAGGATAAATATATATCGGGTCATCATTTGGCACCCAACTTGTGACCAGCTAATAAGAAACTAACCCACTTTGGTTTAGCATCACAATCAAATTCTCCCTTTTCTTCCTTCCCATAATGGTAAGTGAAAAAACAATAAAATTGATGTCCTAATAAATTCAAGAGCTGTAATATCGAAAGCTGGATACATGGTACAGGGACTGAGAAGCTTGGAAGCTAAGAGGACAAATAATTAAATGACAGGCGGCGTCGAATACCCCAAACAACACAATGTGGGAAAATACCAAACACGAGGTCGGTCGGCTTCCAAAACACCCAAAACTCATTCATGCACTATTACTGTGTTTTCCAGCTTGATCATTTCACGCACTTGGATATATAAAGTAAGAGTCATATATAGTTCACTCCTGTATTTTTCACTTCCCATAACTTAAAGGCAACAATGGAGACATAGAGGTACTTTTAAATCTCATCCGCTACTCCCATCCTCCTCCTCCTTCTAATTATATGTTTCCCTTCAAATCCTTCCACTGTTCTTCCTTCCCTTCATTCATCTGTTTTAATTCAATTCTATGCGGATCCTTGTCTCCTTCCTGATCTGCTAAATTCCTCTGCTTCGTTGTCTTTCTTCACACTTTCGTAGATCAGCGAGGCATTTCATTTCAAGTGGCTAACTAGAGATGGAGAGAGATGTCTGGACGACATACAAAGGTATGAAAAGAACATTACTTGATCATTATATTATTCTACATCTACATCTGATCATTAAATTATTTGTAATTGATATCCATATAAAAATACGATTTTTAATTATGCCCATATATAGGAACTTTCTCGATCACGATGAGAACCCTCATAATGTTGCATTTAATAGGGATGATGTAGGGAAAAAAGTATAAATTTGAGAGACAATATATGAATTGAAATATCATATTCATGATTAAAACAAGAGAAATACTTACAAGCTCTTGGAATGTGACGTCATTCATGTTTTACCCAATGAAAATATTCCAAGTGTTTTCTATTATAAATCTCACAAATATCCATTATAATGTGTTATGGAGAAAGTGAAACAATTAAAATAAATTTATAAAATATGAAATCCATAATAGAAGATATTTGAAATATTTCTATTGGACAGAGTATAAATGATATGTCACTTTGGAAATATATAAGTATTCCTCTCAAAACAAATATAGTATTCGGCTCCTATATTTATGGTCGGATTGAGTTTTTTCTCATGCCTTCTTGCTGCCTTGGCTCTCCTTTGCTTTATTTGTTGCTCAAAATCCATGTACGCGTAATTAAATGAATACACGTCATGTGATATTATTATAGTAGCTATCAATAACCAATAGAGGCCACAGCATTTTTCTCTTTATTTTCTGCCACCGTCAAATTCTAGACGTAGTATTGAATATTGTGTTGTGATGGTCTTATAAATAATCGGCGCTCAGCCCATAATTTTTACTTTTTTGAACTGGAAATTGCGTGTGTGCATATATATTCAACTTCAAACCTGTTTAACTTGTATGCTTTTGTCTAACTCTAACCCATTCATTACTCAAACTCATATGTAAGACCAACGTACACCACAACCCTT
>QFDD01005091.1:0-14387 GCA_006871305.1 Vachellia collinsii | reverse complement strand
CTTGAAGTTAATCTCTTGAATCCTCTATTATTTCTAAGGATTATATTATTATTATTGTCTGTCACAAATTTCGGAATTGATTTGGACTGCACCATTCTCTCGTCGAGCCTCATCGAAAAATACAAAATATTGGATAATGAGAGGAATTGGTTTCTATTTTTGTTGGCAATGTAACAGGCGAGAATGGAACTCAAATTTGCGTGTGATGGATCTCAGTCACAGTATAGAAATAAGCAGGGTGCTGTTGGGCAAGCTTACGCATCTTCTCGTTTTTCTTTCCGTGTGAAGCTGCAGATCTCTCAACCACCACACCCATTGAGGAGGCCTTGTATGATATTTTCATTTTCAAAAGTCATAATTACAAGCGAAGCTGCCCAGTAGTGAGCGACAGGGGGTAGAAGGAACAAACGATGGGCGGGTTTTCGGTGAGTTCGGCATTTGATTCCAAATCTGGACAGATGATAATGATGGCTTTGCTGCTCATGATGGTCTCCTTTTATGCGGGCACCCTTTTTGGCAACAATGTTCCCATTTATGCATCTCAGCTTCTCTCCAATTCTTCTATTCGTTCTTCATCTCCTGGTAAATTTTTTAGTGTCTTTACTTCTTTAAATATGCTAGCTTATGTTAATGCTGTCGAATCCATGTGTGTTAAATACCCTGATCCGTACAATTCAGAGGATATTTTTGTTTTCAATAGCATTGCTTTCTGTCTTGATAGTTTGATAGCTCAGCAATGAGAAATAATGATGACTACGTCAGGATACATGATTAACCAAATATTTACCTAGTTTTCTGTCTTTCATTTCTCTATGAAAAGTTGAATCATTTGATGGCTTCTGTGAAACTTTGTTGTTTTGATTACTACTAGCTCTGCAACTTTGTGATTAGTACTTTAAATGTTTATTTCTCTTGCAGGCACATCCAGATTCACTAACAGAATTTCTCTGACTTATCGCCAAACGCCGCTACTTATTCCTGAAACTGGGTTGGACGTATGCCCTTTGAAGTACAACGAGTATATTCCCTGCCATGATTTTTCCTATGTGTCAGGGCTTCAAAACGTGGATTATTCTAGAAAAGAAGAACTGGAGAGGCACTGTCCTCCCCTTGGAAAGCGATTGTTCTGCTTAGTTCCGCCACCAAAGGATTATAAAACATCTATTAGATGGCCTATCAGCAGGGACTATGTTTGGCGAAGCAACGTGAATCATTCAGTTCTTGCAGATGTGAAAGCAGGCCAAAATTGGGTGCATGAGAAGGGTCAGCTCTGGTGGTTTCCCGGGGGTGGTACCCATTTCAAACATGGAGCATCTGAGTACATTCAAAGGTATCTGCAATTCTGTCATAAGGGTGATTTATACAAGTAAACTACCCTTCAATAAATGGTCTTTTCGCAGTTGTCAGTTATATGGTGCTTTCATTCATGCAGGTTAGGAGCTATGATAACAAATGGTAAAGGTGATCTGCGTTCTGCGGGGGTGAACCAAGTTCTGGATGTTGGTTGTGGCGTGGCCAGTTTTTCTGCTTATCTTCTTCCCTTGGGCATACGAACAATGTCTTTTGCACCCAAGGATGTTCATGAGAATCAAATTCAATTCGCGTTAGAGCGAGGAATTACTGCAATGATTGCTGCATTAGCTACAAGACAACTACCATATCCTTCTAGTTCATTTGAACTGATTCACTGCTCAAGATGCCGTATAGACTGGCATGAAAATGGTACTTCTCCTTTTTCTCTATTTACATTTTGGCATTAGATTGGCTACCGTAGACGATTGTGTAATGTAAAACCAACATATGACTAGTGCATTGTCACTCTGTTATATTAGTTTGTGGGACATATTCTTGTTGGGGTTACCACAGATATTGATGGGGTTAGCCTTGTCTAGATGAATCCTTAACGTTCAGTGAATGTTGAATAATTTTGTTTTCTGCAGATGGGATTTTGTTAAAAGAGCTGAATCGCCTTCTTCGTTCTAAGGGTTATTTTGTCTACTCAGCTCCCCCTGCTTATAAGAGAGATAAAGACTTTCCTGTCATTTGGGCTAAGATGATGAATCTGACAACAGCAATGTGCTGGAGGCCCATTGCTCGAAAAATTCAGACTGCCATATGGATTAAAGACGATAATCCCTCATGCCTCCAGCAAAATGCAGAACAAAAGCTTGTAAGTCTCTGTGATGCCGTTGATGATTCTAAGCCTTCATGGAATATCCCATTGAGGAACTGTGTCGAAGTTGGGAATTCTCAAGAGTCTAACAAGGTTCCTCCACAACCTGAGCGCCTTTCCATGTTTTCAGAGAGCCTGAGCAAGATAGGTTAGCCTATCTCACTCTTGTTAAGCTCAAATCTTTTGATATTTCTGACCTTCCATCAGATTATAGATTAGGCATGTCTCAGTTAAAAGGCCTTTCAATTGAAAGCAATGATTTTTCCCCCTATTTTACAACAGGTATAAGCCAAGATGAATTTACATCAGACAGTATCTTCTGGGTAGATCAAATTCGTCAGTACTGGAACCTGATGAATATCAAAGAGACAGAAGTACGCAATGTGATGGACATGAATGCCTATTTTGGTGGTTTTGCGGCAGCTCTGAATAACTTTCCTGTTTGGGTGATGAACGTAGTTCCTGCAAGCATGAACAATACCCTATCTGGAATTTATGACCGAGGTCTCGTAGGAACTTATCATGATTGGTAAAATATCCTTAATGATTTTTGTGTCATTTGCTTTTATTATACTATAAATATGAGTCAGCGGCAGCAGCGGCTAATTTCAGATATATTTACATAATCAGGTGTGATCCATTCTCAAGCTATCCTCGATCGTATGATTTGGTGCATGCCTACTACCTCTTCTCCCACTACGATAACCAGCAAGAAAGATGCTTACTGGAGGATATCTTGCTTGAGATGGATCGTCTAATTCGCCCTCTGGTAATTAATTGCTTCGCATCAGTGCTATTTTTTTTTTTTTACAATTATTGCCAATCGTCAATTCTTGCTGGCGATGATTATTATTAATACTGTTATTAACATATACTGCTCATTAAATCCATTTTCCTTAGGTTGCACATCTAACTTACTCTTATCCTGTCATCCATGTTTCTGATGCTAAATTTCACTTTCTGCCATTTATAATTCCTCTCGTGTTGTAGCTACTGCTTACCGAATGAAAAACATCAATGCAGGGATTCATTATCATTAGGGATGAGGATCATATTTTGTCAAGAATCCAAGAGATTGCCTCAAAATTTTTATGGGATGTCGAGTCGCATTCTCTGCAGAACAAAGAGAAGATGGAAACCGCTTTAATTTGCAGAAAAAAATTTTGGGCAATCGTCTAAGGTATATATTAAGTTGACATTTTTCGGATAGGTGGGATTAAAATGACAGAAGGAGGTAAGATGAGGGAAATTAAAATAAAAATTTGAGAGAACTAGAAGCACCTCCTTCTTTCCTCCCAAATAGGCTGTAAAAGATTCTACAAGGACTCTAGGTCAGCATGTAAAAAAAACTATTTTAAAATATTTGAAATTAGTTTATAAAATGTTTGATTATAATGAATCTGATTTTTTTAGAAGCTTTGTTATATTATAAAGTGGTTGGTTTATGTAGTCATTTTAGGTCATTAGTTAATATTGTAATTAATTTTATATAATATTTCTATTTACAATGTTTTCTAAATCCTTATGGCATTATTTTTTAGGGTATAGGTGTAAATTTGCAAAAGTTTTTTCTCAAGAGTAAATTTTGTTAAGGGTAATGTTATCTTATAAATTTTAAAATGGAGTAATGTTACCCTATTTTAGTAAAAGTTAATATTATTCTATTTTAAATTTTTTAGAGTCATATTGCTCCAAATAAAAGTTTTGAGGCAATATTGCTCTTAAATAAAAATTTTAAGAGTTAATTTGCATGTTAACTCTATTTTTTTATAATAAACAGTGCAAGTCTAGTTAGTAAGCTTCCCATGTTTATAGCCCATATGATATTGGGCTGGCCCTTTATACTCATTCTTGGAAATCACTAATCTAACTTCAAGCATCACTTCCCCTTGCAAGGTTACACAACATTCTTTTATCTGCGGAAAATAAGAAGCTTACATCTGAGTTTAAATCTTAAATATTCTCGGTGAATTATTTATTTAATAATGTTAATTAAAATTTAATGACTATTTTATGGAACACATCTGGTAGATATTATTATGGTTGAAAAAGATGCAGTAGAGTAATTGTAATGACAATGAATTAAATATGGCAAGCTTACCAACAGGTTTATCTAGTAAAAGGGATTAGTCTGTCATAATGTAAAGAATTAAGGTTTGAATTCTTACCGGAATAAGTATCCATATTTAGAGTCGACAATATCTCAAATGAAATTGTTCCCTATAGAAGGATATTTAGAAAAAATAATGAACATGGAGGGTTCCTTTTTCTTCTCCCCTTTTGGGTTTTGACTTTTCATGGCCTTTGGTCCTCACTTGTCCTTAGCCCAATAAACTCGCCTCCTAATAACTTCGAATTTTGCTCTTTTCAATTTTTTAACTTCTTAATATGAATTGAATAACAAATATCTTTAGAATATGGATAATAATCGCCGAGGGATTCGCATGGGCGATTTGTGACTGTTGGGAAAATGTACTCTAACAAAAGGGAAGGCTTTCTTCACGTTTGGTCCAATGAGAAGAGAAGAGAAAAGGAAAGGAAAAGGAGCTTTAAAACTGTTTTAGGGTCAGACATGGTACCTCAAATATATTCCTATTCCTCTCCTGCCAATTCAGAACTTCCTCTGCTTTCAATCTCATATCCAACCAAAAAGCTAACTCAAATCTTTCACAATCTTTTGAGACCCTGCTTTTTCATGAAATAACAAGTTCGACAAAAGGATGATGTTAAAATAAAAAAATATAGTTCAAAACCCTTAGTCTGAAGGCATATGCCTATGTTAGAATTGAAAGTATTTTGAAAGATATATATTAATACTGGCATTTTGAATTTGTATAAAAGCTGTAATTCAAAACGTTTAAAACCTAAACTATTACCAGTATAATTATTTCTGATTTCAAGATGCTCGATTGCAGAGAAGCAGTCTATAGGGTCAGATAGATTCAGCAAGAAATCAAGACATCATGTCGGCAAAGTCTTTATGTAATATATAGACTATGCTTATCTTGAACCATATTGATGCCTTTTTTTATTTTGCTTATAAAAGAAGTGGTTTTTTGTGGCATTTTTCGAACATATATGGACTTAATGAGCCGCATGAAAATTAACGTTTTGGGAGCAACGATTTCAGTGGAAATACCACAAATATGCCTGTTTCTGGTTCAATATTATGATGCAATAACTCTAGTGGATTGATGATTAAGGGACAAATAAAGTGGAACAATTGTATCAAATCGAGAAAGAAAATATATTCTGTGTCAGCCAAAAGTGGAGGAAAACACTAACAGCTCATAGGATACTTGCTTCTTCTTCAAAGATATTTCGCTGCGACTTGCCTGCTTGCTATTTCATGTCGGGAATCCCTTTTTAGTTTCTACGAAATAATCCCACTTCCAATTTTGCCTGCAAATTGCATTATCTTAATTCATATCCTCCATTTTCAAAAGTTTCATTTTTTTTCGATATTATGCTCTTTTTTCTAAAGCTCCTTCAAGACGGGGATGGTTCAACTTTGCCCACCATTATCTTCTGGGTAGGAGAAATATTCACGAAGATTAGATTCTTTGGTACCTCTCATGTGTACACATATATTACACGTAAAAATATATCGATCAATTTCATATAACTTTAATTCATTCTCCAATTAGCCCCGGTGTCCACTGTTTTTTTTTTTTTGGCCAATGCCCCGGTGTCCACTGTTAAATGTATATTAGATTTGTTTTTCTCGAAAAGAAAAAGTTTAAGTCATTTAAGATGATTGCTGTTATGGTTATATATACCTTTAATTTATTTTTTAATTTATCAGTGAGGGACTTTAATAAGCATGGTGGGGTTGAGGCTCTATAAAAAATCTGTGTGTGTGGATACCTGGCCACACTTCAAATTGTTTATACATATAGGATAATATGTGGTGAACATGCATGTATTTAAGACTTCACTATCATGCATCTTTCTTTTGATATGTTGTGCGATGACAAATTTATTGGAAATGCAGAGAAAAGCAAGGGTAAGAATATTATGATGTTAACATAACAGTGGACAGTGCTGCGCAGATGCGGGTAAGGCTTCCACTGTGCAGACTTATTTGGGCTTTCAGGACAACAAAATTGATCTGGAACTGATCCTGTTTCTAGCCTCTGCCATTCACATTTAAGGTACTCCATTATATGCATGCTTCAATATGTAACCCCACAATTTAATTTTATGTATCATTCCTGAGCTTAAATATAAGACATCGTTTGTAATAGGTTCGGAAGGAGCACCATATGGTTTGAATATGTTGCCCGTTGTATCCATACACTTAAATCATTTTAGAAGTTGTTGGTTTAGTGTTTATGTGAATATGTTGTAATATCTTTTTTTGACTTTGGGTCCCCCATTTGATCCTAACCTGGGATTTGTAGCTGGATGTAGAAGGAGAAAAATAATGAAACAAACCCATCTTCCCCCGATTTACGTGGCTTTTTGGTTTTTATCTTTTCAATAAAAAAATCTAATATTACGCTGCGAGTGCATGGAAGAAGACATGAGATGGATTGAAGTTAAAGAACGAGAGAAGCAAAAAAGTTGGCATATACAGATATTGTTTCGGTAGAGGGAAGTGAAGTGAGGTGAGGGCAGAAAGAGGAAGTGGGGAGGGAGGGGGAGAGAGAGAGAGAGAGAGAGACATGGACTGAGAATGAAATCAGTAGAACTGGAAAAGGCAAAACAAAAGAGTGGAAGTTGTGTGGAGTCATGACAGGAGGGCCCGTAAATCGATGCCCCGTGGGACTCAGTGCCATGCTTTCAAAAAACATGATTTTAAACTACACAGTATTTTAGACCCAATCCTTTTAAACGCAATCCGTTCAAGGCTGCATAATGTTTTTATTTTCATCTGAGTATGTTTTCATCATTTTAATAATTATATTTGTTCATTTTTTCTTTAGTTGGTGTTTATTTAAAACTATTTCAATCCTTTGTAAATTATATGATCAAACATGATGTAAAAATATTAAGATATTTATGTGCTTATGAATCATTTTTCTACCTGAGTCTGGGATAACAGCTTAGTCTGACTTAGTTTCTAATTATTTGTACCTCGTTTTGCACCTTAGTTTGCTAATATTTATTATTCAAGTTAGAATTTATTTTATGAGACCTTTTATTTCATTTTATAATAAGTAAAAAATGTTAAAGGGGTTTGAAGGTGTAAATCTGAAGGCCAGGTTTCAAATTTTTATAAATGGGATTCTCAGAATCGCCCTTTTAAACTTGATTCCATCAAAGGATCGGCCATTTTCACATACATTAATGTAATTTATCAAAATAATAAAATGATGGATTATAAGTCATATAGAGGGTTTTTTTTTTTTGGGTGAAAAGTTAGATGTGGAGTTATTAAATGTTAATCTTGTATATTGATGATACCTGTTTTTTTCTTTTGGATGACGCCATTAAAAGTGACTTGTGACTGATGAGCTGTTGGGCTCTAAGGTTTCATCTGTCTCATGAAAATGGTACGGAACCTCTCCGGGAGGGTCATCCGACCGACTCAGGACTCAGAACTTTCACAACACTTCACACCACTCTCTCTCTATCCCTCTCTCCCCATCTCTCTGAAAACTTGGATTCCTCCCTCGTTCCGTCTGCATCATAACTGTATGTATGTTTGTATGTATGTATTCAAATCCTTCTTCTTCTCTTGTCAAATCATTCCTTTTCTCAGTTTCCTCTCTCTCTCTCTCTCTCTCTCTCTCTCTATATGTGTGTAGCTCTTTCGGGTTTTTTATTTTGAACGTTTTGGGTAATTTTTTTGAGATAATAAAATGTCAGTGAATTTTGTTTTGATCCTGGATCTTGACGTCCATCATCCTCCATCCATCGAACCAAACTCCAGGAGTGATTGGTGATTGTGTACTTGTGTGATCGTGTTGGTGCCTTAGTCCTGTAACTCCAATCATTATGAATTGACAATAACCAGCTCCTAGTATTTTTCTTTAAAAAAATTTAACTGAGAAGGTAAAAAGCTTCACTCTTAATCAAAATCTCCTAAAATACGTATTTTTATATTTTATGAGACAACAGATCATACACTAGTATACAACATCACTTAAAATAAAGTTGATTTTTTTCCCCATAAAATAAAGTTGATTTAAGTAAGTACTGCTCTGTAAAAGAAATAAAATCAATTGTGCCGCCAGAGATATAGCTTTAATTAGCAATAGAGAGCATTGCCTCATCATATTAATTAATGTGACTCCTGGTTGTGAGCTCTGAGTCAGATGGTAGCTGTAAATCAAAATGAAGCGCCGTAAAAGATGTTTAGCAAATAATAAACAGGGAATCCCTCGAAGAAAGATGAAACTAAAGACAAGAACAATATTTGATGCCTTCTGCGAAGTTACACATACAGGAACATTGATTGACACTTGACAGGAAGAAGGAGATCGATGTACAGAACCATGTTGTTATGGGGTGGGACAAATGATGATTTATAAGTCTCTTAGAAGTAGGGAGGGATGGATAAATTACTGTGACATAGCTCGTAACTGAAATTCACTGTGCTTATATATATGAGTGATCCAAAGGAGTCCTTCACTGTTCGTTGATATATGATAAAAATATACACCAGATTAAAGTGGCATTAATCGAAGCCGAGACAGAGGTTAGTTCAATTACGACCACTCTTCAATTCTCTTCTTTTGCGGTTCCTAACTAGCCATACATCAACCACTCCGCATCCTACAACTAATTGATAAGGATGTCTTTTTGCATGCATGTGTATTATGTTTCTTAGGGGTTAAGGCACAAATTTGCACCCATAAATTTAGTATCTGTCTGGATCATACACGAAACTGCTTTTTAAATATGATTTAATATGTTTAAGGGTAAATATGTAAGAGTTTTTATCTCAACTTACATGAATTTGTTTTTCTAACGATAATATAGAACGAATTATAAATATACAGGTTAGTTGAAGAATTAGTTTAGTAAATGTATGATTTAAATCCCATTTGATGCATCTTCTATCATCACCATCATTATTCTTTTCGGAATACCTTATATTATTTACATCTGGCTTTATTTCATTTTTCCGGGGTTCCCACTGTTCCATCACCACTCGCCACCTCCTCTTCTTATCCACGTTACATTTTTCTGGTTCCCACTGCATATTATATTTACAGATACTTCCCCACCCATCTAATTTACTTGGACACACACACACACATGCTCACGTAACTATGACTGCACCTTCTCTCTTTTTACTTTTCCTCCTTTAAAATATTTTAAAGTAATCCAGCTTCTGAAGTGATTAGAGGATCCCAAAAAACAAAACGAAAATGACGACTTACATACGTTAAACTCCTCTTTATTAAGAAGTCTTTAATTAATTCGTATTGGGGGGGCAGCGTGTACGAAGCAGGAGATAATTAATAAAAAAAAAATGAGTGGGAGCTTTATAATTGTGTTATTCAGACGCCACATTAAGTAACATGCTGACTGACAACTAATTAAAAAGATGGTCAACTACGCAAATTTTTGGGTACGGACCCACACAAATCAACTGAGGTTTCATTGCAAATAAAAGTTCCTCCACGACTCTCTCATCACTAAGCTTTTTGCTTAGATTACATACTCACGAGTCACTCCACCACCCAATTCGTGATTTCTTACTGAGCATATATAAATGCTTTATGTTTTTATTTGAAAAACTAAATGAATATTTTTTATGATTATCTAATATAACTAAATTTATCAGAGCTTCACGTATTATATTATATATTGAATTAATAATTAATCAAGAGGAACATCCCTAGCTTGTTTTTTTACCTCTAATTGGGTTGGATTTAACTCTGAACCATCTAAAAATGGTACGGCTGTAATGTATCTATTTCATTTTACAATTAAAGACGAAAAAGAATTTAAATCGACAAGGACATAACGGTTCACTTGTTAAAATGTCTACCCATCACCTCTACTGGTGAAACCAAACAAGATCATATTAAAATACATCTCTTTCTTTCTGCATTGAATGAAATAAACCCAGAGATGAGTGATTAAAATTCAAAGCTTAAAGAGATTATATGGAGTCAAAAACAAACGTTTTTTTAATCAACGAACGTAATCACGTATGGCAGAGCACGTTGTTAATCGCACTGCTTTTTTTAATGAATGTGCTGCTCCTAAATCATTGAGTCAATTGTTTTTGTCCGTTTCTTCAATTATTATCTATCAATTCATCAATACGTACAGGTCCGGCCATTTCAGTCACTCCATGGAGTCAACTCAAGAATTGTCCTCCTTCTGCATGAATTTTTTAAATCTTCGTATCGTACACATAGTTTACCATTAAAATGTAACATAGCGACAAGACTTTTGCTTCCAAAGAGTATAGTTTCAAGGATGAAAAGCGTTGACAAAGCAAATTAAATTAATAAGCATAACTTTTGGCCACTAATTATTATCGAAATTTGAGATATATGGTCGTCCTCAGAATATTTCAACTTTCCAATTAGTCCATCAGAAGATTAGCAGGGAGCGAGATGGGAATGGAAGATCCGCGAGGTGCATGATGAAATTTCTAAGGTCCCGGAAAGAGGAAACAAATAACTAGAGGGATTCAGTAGGTCAAAATGGATAATAATTTTAAGGTAGACCAAGCGAGAGTGCATGACACGACCCATATATATGATAGATCTACGTGGCAAAGACAAAACCAAAACATTTAAATTCCCTGGTGAGTGTGAGTACGTGGCCTTTGTTTTTTAGGTCTGTGTCTATGCGACGACCAACGATCACTTCAACAAAAGTCAAATTGAAGGCCGAGTTTGGATCTCCACCGGGGGGAAACAACTAGAGACATTGTCCCTTCCAAACATAAAACCAGAGGCTGTTATATTCTCGAGGATATAAAAAAGGAGCAGGAAGAAGGAGGGTATGATATGGTGGTGGAATGTTCTATGAGTGATTGTGGGAGAATTTTGTAATAATGGAAGGAGCAAAGAAGAAGAAAGGCTTTGAGCTGACCCCAATAATATTCCACCAGCACATAGACTATATATAAGAGGGAAACTTCATCGTGGAGTTCTTGACTTTATGCCTTCCACAAAACTTGAATCTCATTTTCATCCACTTGCTCCTATATATGGAAATCTCATCGTTTCCCAATAACATCATAATATCTAATATCACCATCTCATCAAATACCAACCATACTCATTTAGCTCCTTACAAACTTCATTTAATATGGATAAAATTGAAAATTTTTATGCTTTGGAATAAATTTAATGAATTAACTATCATTGCATGAGTCAAGTGAATTAGTTGAAGTGATATTGTAGATCGAAGGGATCCAATCACTTTCAACTAATCCATCATTAGACTCGAGAAATGGCAATTAATTCATTAAATTTGTTTTAAAGTAATAAAATCAACTTTGCCTATATTAAATGAGGTTTTGAGGGTGATGAGAAAAATGAGTCATATTTAAGCATTGATTAATTACTGGGATAGAATTGGCAACTAAGCATTAATTATTCTATAAATGACTTGTATCGTGAACCAAATCACTTGAGAAATGATTTATATCTTAGTTTGAGAAATGATTTATATGGTAGGCAGAGAGTGTATCAATCTAGAGAGTGTGTGTGTGATGTAGTGGAGACCACCTAGCTAGCTACAAGAGTCAAAGGTCAACCACATGTGGTGTCAGAGTAGCCAGCCATCCAAATGCACGCACATGATAGTATACAATGGGACATCCCACTTTTGGACGCATTAACAGCTTAATTTGTCCTATAACTTAGAGCAGAATGTACTAGAAACCCCCTGCCTTTATATTTCATTCCTTAATCAATTACACTATTTTGACATCTATACCACCTAGCTTCCTCCTTCCTAGCTCGTCGATCCATTGCATGGACATCACTTGTAATGTCCTCGAACACGATCATTGGGTTTAGAATTTCATTCTTCAACACTAGCCACTGATGAGCTAGCTAGCATCAGATCTGCATATACAGGACACACGATCTCCATTTGATCACCAAACTCTTCTGTGGCTTGATGATACGTTATGTCAATTAGGAGAACAGTGGTTCAGGTTCAGGTGAAGACAAACTGGTGAAGTGGTCCGAAAGGAATCATCAGTGGACAAAAAGGTTGAGGGGGAGCCATCCCCCCTAGCTATATATTACATGATACCATTCATTCTTCTATTTACATTGGAAGGGAAAAAAACAAACATATCCAAAAGGCACCTAATTCTTTGGAAATTTCAATGGAGATGAATGCTAGCTAATGTACTCAACACTGACTTAGCTTGTAGGTATAAAAATCGAATTTTAATTATTGAATAAAAATATAAAATATCAGGCATGCTTAAGTAGTAGTTGTGGAAAAAGGTACGTGGATACTCTACACATATCGTAATTAACAGTGGCCACTTGGGTTGAGTCAGACCCTTCGACGCAAAGCTGAGCTCACGTTTCGCAGATATGGCCGGGGGATGGCTACGTGCATGTCATATGTGCGATGACACAATACTTAGCGTAATCACGGGCTCCATCGGATCACTACCCCCAGCTAGAGTCCCAACTTTTTATTTCCATTAAAATCTGGTCTTCTCGCAGCAAGTGTAAATTTACTGAAAGGAAAATCTCAAGCTATATATTCGTAACATATATACGCCGCCCTAGCAAATTTCATCCCGCCTGTAACTGTTGGTCCTGGTAAATAAAAAATCATTTATATAAAGAATTGTAATTACTCGTAAAGTTTAACCGTAAATTAGAGATAATAAATATTATATGTTCTAACATACGCAGAATTCCTTCGATTTTAAATATAAGAGTTAACATAAATAAACTTTAACTAGAAATATAAAACATCAATTTATTCTGTTTATCACATTTATAATTTTTTCGATCAAGACTATCCACCCATGTTTATTATACATATTAGGCTGTTTCCATCGCTTCAATGCACATCATTAAATTAAATATAATATGACAATTTAGGGAAATGAATGAATGGAGTAGAAGTTTGGGGGAGAAAAGGCCAGAAGGAGGGAACATGGATGGTGGGGTTGAAGAGGAAATAATTGCAAAAGCTGCAACAATGAAGAATGCAATCGTGCAGTGTTGAATTGAGATTGCAGACACAAGGATGGACCCCTGACATGACTAGTCAAACGTCTCTCTCTCCCTCTCTCATATCATATGACAGTCACTCCGCTCTCATGTGCTGTCAATCACCCCTCTCTCTTTTTCAAATCTGTATTCATTCCATTCAACGATTCAATTACCACTCAATAGGACGAGATTACAGGTTGCATGTAGTATTCTAGAATATTTTACAAATACATATTCAACGTTTTAAAGTGTTTCGTGATTCATTTATCTATATGTATCAAATCCTAAAATTATTTTTAGTACATCTAACATTAAAATATATTTCTTTGGGTTTGTTCAGAATTTCAAAATATTTTTTTATACATCCAATATTAAGATATAGAAAATATTTTTAAAATACTGAACATGCCTACAAAATATTTGAGGGTGCTCGATTATATATCAAAAAATACTTCAAATTATTAGATGCACCATTCAAGAAAATACTTTAAAGTATTATATACATGAAAACTCTTAAAAATTGGATAGAGTTATTTGTTCTGTTGTCATAACTTTATAAAAATATGTTAATATAAATCAAGATAAAAATTTATTGACAAATTTACTAAGTAAATGAAAAGGAGTTTTTCACCCTAATTTAAATAAACCCGCTAATAAATGTGCGTGTAAAATCTAATAAGTAAAAGAGGAGGAGGCAAGGAGACAGGAGGGTGGAGTCAGCGAGTGCAGTGGCAGAAGCCAGCAGGGAGATGGGAACAGGAGAGAATTAATTAAAGTAGTTAATTAACAGTTTGATTGATGTATGGATGTGTTTGTGTAGGGCACATGTCCCAACCTATGCATGATTCTTTACCCTCTTCCCTCCTCACTTCCCTCAATTCATGCTCATCATTTCAGATTTTCACTGACCTTTTTCTTTATTTTTTTCATGTTACTCCTCCGCTCCATTTTTCGACAATTCTTTCAAAAAAAATAAAATAGTCCTTTTTCTGATGTTTGATAGTTTTATGAACATTAAATACTATTTTTCAGAGCATTGTGATTTGTAGATGCTTTATAAAACAAATTTATTGCATTTAATTAATTTTATTGATGTTTGA
>QFDD01005090.1:0-11012 GCA_006871305.1 Vachellia collinsii | reverse complement strand
TATATATATATATATATTGAGAATTTGGCAAGATATCCATTTCACTATTTCCTCCTATTGTCATTGTCTACAGAGCCCAAGTTAGAGGCAGAAGATATGGGTTCCGTTGAGGATGATAACTCGCTCGTGGAAGTGGAAGAGGCTCTTCTTCAGGTTTCCTTCTTTATCTTGATATCTTAGTTTGGTTGTGGATATTTTAATTTATTTGCGTAGTTTGATTGAACTGTACAACTGTATTGCTATGATTTATTTTTCTTTGGTGAAGGCAAATGCTAGAGATAAATTATGTCCTCTTTTGTTATTGTGATAATATTTGTTCAACCATCGGTGTATATACAGTAACTTGGATTAGTGGTCAGCTCCCCTCCTTGTCAAATTCATTGGGTAAGCCACGAGATTACTTAACACTCCGTATCAGGAGGAATAAAAGATCGATTTTCTGAGCGTAAGTTTGGTTATCAACGAAATATCTTGATTTTATGTTAAACATTTTTTTCTTGGGGCATTTTCTGTTACTGTTCATTTTAATTGGTGCGATGGTGACCGATCTGAAATCTTCCACCTCCAGTGAAGGTCGTTGAGTTTGCGAGGATGCTTATGTACGATGATCGCCTATTTCCTTTACAAATCGAATGATAAACTTTGTATGGAGTTTTTATTTTGATGCCCTCTATGTTTATATTGTTTCGTCTAGAGGCACGCTTCATATGATGAGATATTTAGCTTCCGGTGATAAAAGATCAAATTGTATAATAACTTACAATAATTGCATCCTGGCGTGCAACCTATGATTCAACGGATTTGTCAAAGTTTTTATTGATCATAATGGTGACCTAATCAGTGCTTGTCCGTGTTTTTCTTTTAGTATTCTCTTTTGATCAATCAAATATCTCTTGTCATGTTCCAAGATTTGAACTTTTTAATTGACTGGATAATGTACTTATTTGAATGTTTTATTGTTAAAAGATATCTGTTATTAGGACAAGTGATGCTTGTTGTAGCAGCAATATAACCTGCAGTGCTTTGACGTTAAGATCTTAATTTATTTGTTCATCCCTAGATGTTTTTTCTCCTCTGATGCTCAAAGATAGATTGCTGTCTAGCAAGATATTTGTTTCCCCATAGTTAGTGCTGTTCTTTTCCTTTTGGATGAGAATGATTTCTTGCTCTGTTGTATTACTGTTTTACGTTATATCTGAAGGATGAAAGGAGCGGGCTATACACAGGAGATGGCTCTGTCGACTTTAAGGGGAGGCCTGTTCTTAAGCAGAATACTGGCAATTGGAAAGCTTGTCCATTTATTTTAGGTAAGATTGTGGTGGTCTCACCCACATATCAAACAATATATTCCGTTCATAACATTCTTATGCAATGTGGATTACAGGCAATGAGTGTTGTGAGCGTTTAGCGTACTATGGCATTTCAACAAATCTTGTTACCTATCTTACAAGTAAACTACACGAAGGGAATGTATCTGCCGCAAGAAATGTCACTACCTGGCAAGGAACGTGCTATCTTACTCCTCTTATTGGAGCTGTCCTCGCAGATGCTTACTGGGGAAGATACTGGACAATTGCTGCCTTCTCAACGATTTATTTCCTTGTAATTATACACTTCAATAGCTTTATTTATCTAGCAATTAATTCATAACTTGCCGTCTCTTTCCCATTCATGACAAATAGGACCTGTTGCCTTTTTGTTATGGTTTCCTTTCCATTGTTTTGTACATTAATTGCAAGAGATAACGGTTATGGGTATGCCATTCTTGCCTGATTCTATTTTGAAACAATACAGAAATGATCATTTTCGTGTTGACGGGAAACATAATGGTTTAGACAGGGGGTCTATGGCCCAATTTTTTGTGGAAGCTAACATTTTTCCGGTGTTCACATCTGTGCTTAGTACCCTAAATACTGCTTGAAACACAACTTCCATTGTTTCAGAGGTTTAACCATAGTAGATGTAAGATGAAGTGAAAATGCAAATTTGCATTAGGCGAAATTCTGATTATGGTATCTTTATGTTTAATCTTTTCCTGGGGATGCATGCTTTGCGGTATTTTACATCAGCAATTGCTTTGTCTTATCCCTGACTAAAATTTGAATTCTTTTGACAATTTAATTTTATTAATTCAAGTTGAGGAATATTGTAGAAAATCATACATTGTGCAGTCAAAAAATTTGTAGAATGGGAAATCAGAAAATCAGTTCCTAAAGTGGAGTTTCTTATCATAAAAGATTATTTCTCTAACCTCTATGGTTCCTTTAGAGTGAAGTATTTCTACTTTGATGAGTGACATGAAAATCTTAAGGGCCTTTCCTTTTCTGAAAAAATTATAAATTTATGATTTGGAATAAATTGTTTTTATATCAGTATTTCATCTATCTATTCTTTTTCCTTGTATTCCAATAATGATTATTTAATTTTATTCAAATGTTTATCTGATGTCATTGTTTTCTGCAGGGAATGTGTACATTGACTCTTTCTGCATCTATTCCAACATTAAAGCCTGCAGAATGTATGGGTTCTATATGTCCATCTGCTACTCCTGCACAATATGCTGTGTTCTTCTTTGGTCTCTATCTGATTGCACTTGGGACGGGTGGAATCAAACCATGTGTGTCATCCTTTGGGGCAGATCAGTTTGATGATACTGATCCTAAGGAAAGGACAAAGAAGGGATCCTTTTTCAACTGGTTTTACTTTTCTATTAACATTGGTGCTCTTGTATCAAGCAGTTTAATTGTATGGATTCAAGAAAATGCGGGCTGGGGTCTTGGATTTGGCATTCCGGCCATATTCATGGGCTTAGCCATTGTAAGCTTCTTTTGTGGCACATCCCTCTATAGGTTTCAAAAACCAGGGGGAAGTCCTATTACTAGAATGTGCCAAGTTGTGGTAGCATCTTTCCGGAAACGGAATTTGGATGTCCCAGTAGATAGTAGTCTCCTGTATGAGACACCAGATAAGAGCTCTGCAATTGAAGGAAGTAGGAAACTGGCACATAGCGATGAACTGACGTAATTCACTACTTTGAATTTCCTTTTATGTTCCTAATGGTTTTTGGCCCTACTTTATTGTCACAAATATTGGGAACGTGGTCTTTTTGTATGCATGTTGATTTTCCTTTTGTTTGTGATGTGTACTTAGTTAATCTAACAAGCCAATTAATTGCTTCTGTATGAGATGAGAAATATAGGCCCGACTACAGTCGTATAGGAAGAGTTTTCTACTTTGGGTCTGGCAAGCTAGTTATTGTTTTGTTAGCTTACTTTTTTTATTGGTCCACGTAGTTTTTACTTGCTTATTTAACCATTTGCATGGATTGGAGGAAAACATTTATTAGCTAGGTACAGCCATAAAATCATAAATTCTTGTTCAATATTATATTACTATATGAATTAGTTTTCCATGTTTTGAGATCTATTTGCAAAGGGTGATTTATTTATATTTGCAGTTTATTTCAATCTGCTTGTCATGTGTATGTTGCAGTGTCAAGTGTTTGAAGTGAGAGCACGTTAGTTACATATTTTTATTGAGTTCAGGTCTTCATTTATGTTGCCTAATAGGTAACAAATTTTAAGAAGGCGTGGAAATTACAGAAAACTTTTGTTATGGTTTCTTCTTGGGGTAGGTTAATGATTGGTTTATTGATTGATTTTTTTTTAATTATTAGTATTGTTATTTGTTTATTTGTTGCTTTCCTCTTCTAGTATAGTATAGTCTTGGATGGGAAACATTTATGCTTGAAGGAAAGATTTCGCTGGCAGAAAACCTTTGCTAATAGTTTACTCTTTTTGTAGCATGCATTTTTCTCTCATTTTACTAATTTAAGAAACTGTCATACTGATGTCATTGTGGCTGAAGCATCATCCTTCTCAGCTTAAAATTTTTTAACGTTTTCATTTATTATTTGCATATATTAACAAATTAAATGGGATCTCTGTTCACAGTTAGCTAAATATTTTCAATTTTTTTGTTTTTCTTTCCAATGAAGGTGCCTTGATAAAGCAGCCATAGTCTCTGATGTTGAGATCAAAAGTGGGGACTATTCAAATCCATGGAAAATCTGCACTGTGACTCAGGTGGAGGAATTGAAGATTTTGGTCCGCATGTTTCCGATTTGGGCAAGTGGAATTGTTTTCTCTGCTGTTTATGCTCAGATGTCCACTATGTTTGTGGAACAAGGATCAATGATGAACACAAGTATTGGTTCATTCACCATTCCTGCGGCCTCCCTCTCATCTTTTGATGTCATAAGCGTTATTTTCTGGGTCCCCATCTATGACAGGATAATCGTTCCAATCGCAAGGAAATTTACAGGCAAGGAAAGGGGCTTCTCAGAGTTGCAAAGAATGGGAATTGGCCTTCTTATATCAGTCCTTTGCATGTCAGCAGCTGCTATTTTGGAGATTAAACGCCTGCAGCTTGCAAGAGAGCTTGGCCTTGTCGATAAAGAAGTTGCTGTGCCCATTAGTATATTTTGGCAAATCCCTCAGTATTTCTTGTTGGGTGCAGCAGAGGTATTCACTTTCATTGGGCAGCTTGAGTTCTTCTACGACCAATCTCCGGATGCCATGCGGAGTTTATGCAGTGCCCTCTCATTACTGACTACTTCCTTGGGAAATTACCTCAGCTCCTTCATTGTTACCGTTGTAACGTACATAACAACACAAGGCGGACAGATTGGATGGATCGCCGATAACTTGAATGCAGGCCATCTAGATTACTTTTTTTGGCTTCTAGCTGGACTTAGCTTTTTAAATTTTCTGGTTTACCTAGTCTGTGCTGCAAGGTACAAGCAAAAGAAGGCTTCTTAAGATTTTTTTTTTCCTTGGCATTGTTACAGAAATCTTAACAGAAAGGGTCAAAAAGATCAGGCAAATTAGGATTAAATCCGTGATGTCCTCTTCCTGGCATTCTTGTAAATCAAAGATACTCAGCAATTATGTAATATATTTGTTTCTGCGGAGATTATGTAATGTTACTATCTCTACGGACAGAAGGAAATGTTCATTATGTGCCTGGTCGAACTTGAAAACACTCTTGGCCTCCTGTGGTCAAGTTTGATTATGAGAAGACTACATCCCACAAATACATGTAAATTGTTATAAGCGTGGGTGCTTCCATGAATTCTTGTGTGATGTTTCTGCGTGAATTTGGTTTCACTGTGGAGGCCTTTCTCTTCTTGAAGTTGCATAGGTGATGAACAAAAGGTCAAATGTGTTTTCGTGGATATGAAATTGTTGAGAAGTGTCTTCTGTTTTAACATTAATACATGATTTGAAAACATGTTTTTTCTACTGCGCCATCTTTGTTCAGAAGCTAATTGAGGACTGGTTTCTGGTATTAATAGCCTCTCTCTCTTGGCTCACGATCCAACAACGAGAAGTCGTGTGTGTATGTGAGAATGTATGCGAACGACTTTAAAGAGGGTAATTTCGAAGTGAGAACTACGGGAAGCGGACTGTGGTTTCTTTATATGCAAATTTTGGTTTCTAAATATGAAAATGTTGCCTCCCTCCACCTCTGTCCATCATGTTCCCTATTTCTTAAAAAATTTGAATGAAATAATTGTGGAGATTAATTTAAAAATTGATGCTAAATAATCAATTTGTTAATTAAAAAATATTTCATTATCAATACTCCCGATAATCATCCGTCCGAGTTGTTCAGGCTTTACATCAAGGAATCCAATTAATTTGGTCAACCTCCAAATATCTAGTTCACCGTTTTTGCCTCTTTGTGAAGAAGATACGGGTTCCAATGAGGATGATAGCTCCCTCTCCATAGTTTGATTTGCAGCTGGATATTTCAAATTGGTTGCATAACTCGAGTGAGTGTTTTAACGAAACAGTTTGATTTAGTTTCTGAAACGCTGGGTTTATCACTGGATTGCGTTTGTGAAGGCATATTGTAAAGACGAAACATGTTTGCTCATCCATCTGTGTCTAGTTTTGCAGAACTAGGCGTTCTTTTTCATTACTGTTCGTTCTAATTGGTGGGATGATGAACGGTCCGGAATCCTCCAATGAAGGCCAGGATTTCATTTATGATGAACTGCTGGTAATCATCTTTTATCTCGGTGACAGTATTTGAACGCTTCAATAAGACTCGAGAATGATTTATTTACTAATTCTTCTTCTTCTTTTTTTTTTTGTCTCTATGCCTTAGAGTGAATCACTTGTTTTTGGTTAAAAAATATCTATTACCCATGACAACTGATGCCTACTGGCTACTGACATACAGTCAATAGAAAAACTGCAATGCTTTGACGTATAAATCGTTTATCTATTGGTCCATTGTTTGCGTTTTTCCATATTCCTTTCCCTCTGATACTCAAAGAAGGAATGTTGTCTTGCAAGATATGTGGTTTTTCCATAGTTGGTGCAAACGATTCTTTTCCTTTTTGAAGCCCTAAAAGGAAAGCCATCTGTTACTCTGTGTTGTATTGTTATATCTGAAGGATGGAAAGAGCAGGCAATACACAGGAGATGGCTCGGTTGACTTTAAGGGGAAGCCTGTTCTTAAGCAGAATACTGGCAATTGGAAAGCTTGTCCATTTATTTTAGGTAATATAGTGTTGCTCACACACACATATTTTTTAATATGGCTATCTAGTTGGGTCAAGACTCGAGCATTGTCGGACCCCATTGTGGGAGCTCTCCCAGAGGCATATTTTGCATTCACATGGATTTGAATTCAAGACCTTGTGTTCAAACGGCCAAAATCCGTTCCCCTGGACTATTGTCTGTTGGTGTGCTCATGCATATTAAACGGTACATACTGCTCATAACATGTTTATCTAATGTGAATTTTTCAGGCAATGAGTGTTGCGAACGTTTAGCATATTATGGTATTGCAAAAAATCTTGTTACCTATCTTACAAGAAGACTACATGAAGGACGTGTCTCTGCTGCAAGAAATGTCACTACCTGGCAAGGAACATGCTATCTTACTCCTCTTGTCGGGGCTTTCCTTGCAGATGCTTGCTGGGGAAGATACTGGACAATTGTTGTTTTCTCAACGATTTATTTCATTGTAAGTATACTCTTATGAAAGTTCTATTCTTCTGGAACATGCCTTCTCTCTTTTCCTGTTTACTCTTATAAGATCTTTTTTTGTCTCATTTCCTTTTTTCTATAGTACTTGATACATGAATCATGAGAGGAAATGAATAGGGGTATGTTATTCTTGCATGATAATATTATGGGTCAGCCATGAAAATGATTATTTTCATGCTGGTGAAGACAAAATGATTTAGACCGGAAGTTTAAGGCTCAATTTTTGAGTGGAAACTTGCTCTTATTTTTATCTAAAGATTGAATTCTCTTGAAGCATTTAGTTTTTAAAGCGAAGTAGAAAATTTGTGAAAAGCGAAATCAAAAGATCAGTGGGGAGTAATCTATGACAAAAAATTCCTTCCTTAAGACTCCTTTTACGCTAAAAGAGAGTTTCATACAAAAAAAAGAAAATGGATTATTTCTTTGATCTCTTTGGTCACATTCTTTATTCTGGAAAATTTACGAATTCAATTTTAGGAATAGATTATATCAGCATGTCATCTGGGTTTTCCTTTTCATTTTATTGTGAACGTGGTTATTTAATTTCCTTCAAATGTTTTAATAATTGATGAGGTTCTTTCATGCAGGGAATGTGCACATTGACTGTTACTGCATCTGTTCCAGCATTCAAGCCAGCAGATTGTGTCAATTCTGGTTGTCCATCAGCTACGGCTGCACAATATGGTGGGTTCTTCACTGGTCTCTACCTAATTGCACTTGGGACTGGTGGAATCAAACCATGTGTGTCATCTTTTGGGGCAGATCAGTTTGATGATACTGATCCCAAGGAAAGGATTAAGAAGGGATCCTTTTTCAACTGGTTTTACTTTTGTATCAACATTGGCTCTCTTGTATCAAGCACTTTAATTGTATGGATTCAGGACAATGCAGGTTGGGGTCTTGGATTCTGTGTTCCCTCTTTATTTATGGGCTTAGCTATCATAACATTCTTTTTAGGCACACCCCGCTACAGGTTCCAGATGCCAGGGGGAAGCCCCATTACGAGAATGTTCCAGGTTGTGGTAGCATCTTTCAGAAAACGGAATCTGGATGTCCCAGTAGATAGTAGTCTCCTGTATGAGACACCAGATAAGAGCTCTGCAATCGAAGGAAGTAGGAAACTGGAACATAGCGATGAACTCAAGTAATTTTTCTGAGCTTCCTGACACGTTCCTAATGTCACAGTGGCTTGAGAATCCTCTCTTTTAGAAGTTCTAACGTGCTTTTAGTTTTCATATCTCAACAAATGAGAAGGGGTTTCTGTTCGGATACTGATTAATATTTTCAATTCCTGTTTTTAATGGAGGTGCCTTGATAAAGCTGCTGTAGTTTCTAATGTTGAGCGCAAGAAAGGTGACTATTCAAATCCATGGAGACTCTGTACCGTGACCCAGGTGGAGGAATTGAAAATCTTGATCCGCATGTTTCCAATTTGGGCTACTGGAATTGTGTTCTCTGCTGTTTATGCTCAGATGTCAACAATGTTTGTGGAACAAGGAACAATGATGGACAGAAGTCTTATTTCGTTCACCATTCCTGCAGCCTCCCTCTCAACTTTCGACGTCTTAAGCGTTATTTTCTGGGTCCCCATCTACGACAGGATAATCGTTCCCATCGCAAGGAAATTTACAGGCAAGGAAAGGGGCTTCTCAGAGTTGCAAAGGATGGGAATTGGCCTTTTGATATCAATTCTGTGCATGTTAGCAGCTGCCACTGTGGAGATTAAGAGGCTGCAGCTTGCAAGGGAGCTTGGCCTCATTGATAAAGCTGTTGCTGTACCGCTCAGCATCTTTTGGCAAATCCCTCAGTACTTCTTGTTTGGTGCAGCAGAGGTATTCACATTCATTGGGCAGCTTGAGTTCTTCTATGATCAATCGCCGGATCCGATGCGAAGTTTATGCAGTGCCCTGTCATTGCTGACTACTTCCTTGGGAAATTACCTGAGCTCCTTCATTATTACCATAGTTTCTTACCTAACAACACGAGGCGGACAGGTTGGATGGATTCCTGATAACTTGAATGAAGGTCATCTCCATTACTTTTTCTGTCTTTTAGCGGGAATTAGCCTCTTAAATTTGTTGATTTACGTAGTCTGTGCCACAAGGTACAGGCAGAAGAAGACCTCTTATTGAGGTTTATGTCATTTGTATGTATTGTATTGGGACTTAGTTATATTATGTTAATAAAGATATGTCAGATTAGGATTGGAAGTATATTTCTGAATTCTGATAACTTCCTGTCATGGTTATGATTGGTATGTTTGTGAATACAGGATGCTCAGTAATTATGTAATATGTTTATACATATAAAGGAAAATCTTCATCATGTTCCCGATTGAAAATATTCTGGCAGAAGTTAAATTCTAAGTAGACTGCGCACCGGTAGTGTAATTAGTGAAAAATTACTTGAGAAATTAATTAATCGATTTAGATAATTGAGGTTTAACAGTGGGTTCTTGATTCCCAGTCATGTGTTTCATCATAAAACTCGATGAGTACTCTCATCTTGAACTTACTTGGGATATATGAGATCCTATTTAATTCGCTGTTCATTAAACTTGAGATGCATTAACTCTTTGTTCCTTGAATAAATCAATGAACACGAATTTTAGTCTTCATTTATTTCACTGAATAAACAAATGAACACACACACACACACACACACACACAAACACGAATTATTGTAAACAGAAATATGTCCACTTTTTCATTCATAAATACACGAACATGTACCACTTTTTATCGGATGGTGAACAACAGCAACTTTTAAAGTTGGTAAATTATTTCAAATTTTAGAGGTTCTTGTGTTCAATAAACGAGATTGATCAGATCCTCATGACACCTCATTACCGGAAACAGAACAACGATGATGAGTTGCAGGGAATATTAACACAATTATATGCAATCTCTTACTGGGAAATGAAACATCACAAGTAATGGAAAAGTGTCACGTTACCTATCGCAAATTATGAGACTGGTGCCCTTCATCAAAAGTAAGGAACAAATAGTGACACCGAGCCCAAGAGGGGAAAAATTATAATGGATCTCAGAAATTTTAAATAAAAAAAGGAGTGGCCCCAATGAAGTCACTTGCAAAGGATGAAAAAAGTTTTGCAGGTGCATGCTTTGAAGTAACAGATTGAGGTTAGACTTGCATATTGAGTACACTTTTCAGGGACAACATATTCTTATACATCAGGTTGTACTACGAACAGTAAAAGAAATACAGTAAATCATCAAACAAGTAACAAAATATTGATTTGCCTCACAACTATTCAAATCCCTCCAACAATTGAACTACGGCTCATAGCCTACATTTCCACAGGCGTGATACTGTAAATATATGCGTTCTGAGAAGATATATCCTAGGCATCAAGTCTTTTTCAGATCCTTTGCACCTGTACGCTATTTGGAAACCTTGGGACCAGAATAAGCAAGAAATCTCGCAAGGTCAAAAAATTCAGAGCGTCTGAAATCATTTTCTTGAGCCTTGATTGCCAGAAGGAGAAGCCAACTCAAGGTCCTTGCATAGCCGTTCATCTGGTTGCAGGCTACCTGGAATTGCACCAAATAGTCTTCTAGATGCTTCAAACCCAGAAGCAATATGATGTATATATGTCGATACATCCTCCATTCTCTGCTGTAATTTTAGAGATGTAGACAGGTAGTTGTTCGATGTACTTATTGACAATTGCCTCACAAGTGGCTTGTCCAGTTCAGTAACCTTAAGAAAACGTTCAGTGGCGGCCTCCCATGATAGCTCATGCCTATGAGCATCAGTAAGCTGAACGGGCTCTTCAGTCAGCGCTTTCAGTGTGGCTTTAACAAATCCTTTATCATCGTCATATGTCCAACAATTTGGGAACTGCTTGAAGAATTCATTTGAGGGATGATTGGCACAAATAACAACTTTGCCCATTGCCAAAGCTTCAGCAGTTGTCGTGCAAAC
>QFDD01005089.1:0-11555 GCA_006871305.1 Vachellia collinsii | reverse complement strand
ATATTTATAAATTTTAATAAATATAAATACTTACACAAATAATTAATATGAAGTTAATTGGCTTCAAAAAACATCTTCGAAATAAATTTTCATATATTATTTAGCAATTATAATATATTTAATAAATTTTATTTATTTTAATCCTAAACCTCTTTTAAAAAATATTCATTTTGATACATAAATAACAATAAGATGAAAATAAGTATATACAATTATGTGTTGTATGGTTCATAAAGATTTAACATTGTAAAAAACTTACTTAAAAAATTAGTTTTAAAAAAACAAAAAATACAAAAATTTTATAAAAAAAAAAAAGGCGGGCTAGCGGGCTAGCCCGCCAACCCGCGGGTTATGCGGGCCGGGCTCGTGCAGCCCGCAAAAATACGGGCTGCATTTTGTGCAGCCCGAACCCGTCCCAACCCGCGGGTTGGGCCCGTTTTCCCGGCTCTAGATGCATCCATTGATTTGTTTGACCTGACTTTTTTATTTTTTGCTTATTTTAATTACTTTTACATTAGATAAGATAAATATGTGAGATGGATTGTGTGTCAAATTGTGTAAATGAATGCTTTTGGGGGGTTTAATCATTGATCAAAAGAAACACTAAACGAGAGAGTGGCGTGTGGATGGGAGAGTCCTTCCTATGGTGGATTCAGCTTCCAAAACCCTACAGTAATCAGACAACATATGAAAAGTTAAAATGGTCTCCCATATTTGCGCCATGCTGAAGTCATATGATTACTCATTTAAACTTTTGATAGCAATCATCCAATGAAGTGACATCATCTAGAATACTTGTATTTTCTTTAGAAGGGAGTGACAAACTTCATTTCATTTGATGTATAGAGAAACTAATCATCAGTGTGCCATTTTTTTTAACAACAACATCTCATTTTAGATAAATATTGGGTTAAGATGTACATTTGTCCATCTATCGCCCCCAACTCCTCTTCTTAGGATTTTAGAATCTGACATTTATGGTTCTTGTTACTTTAATGATGGATATGGAATTGGTTAAAGTTGTACAAACCATTATATTCTATTATTTTTTAAATGAATGTTTTCTCTTTAAAAAATGTACAAATTTATTCTAAAAGTTTTAAAATGGAGTAATGTCACCCCATTCCATTAGAAAATTAACGTTAACTATTAAAAAATTGATTTTGACCGTTAACATTTTAAAGTTAAGGGGTAATATTGCGCTATTTTAAAATTTCCAAAGTAATGATGCTCCTTACAAAACTATTGGGGTAACATTACTCCTAAGTGAAAGTTTCCGGGGTAAATTTACATGTTTATACTATATTGATTTTTATGCTTTTGCTCACCTTTTTTTCTAAAAGGTGGTGAATGATGAGAGGAATTCCATGGGTTGAATTCTTTTGTTATAAGCTTATTTATTTGGCTATTTGCACTTGTTTCTTTAATGTTTGTCAATGTGCCATTCTTGTGAATTAAGAATTTTTTTTTTTTGGACAATTGTTTCTGTAAATCTGATCCAGGGGAAGGGGAAGAGAGAGAACGGAAAAGAGCAAAAGAGAAAGAGATTAAGGGAAGATTGAGGCGGTGAGAAATTCAGAGAAGTATTATTTCTTTCAAATCAAATAAGTATAATGCTATATGTATTAGTCTCACTCAAACCCTATAATTACTAATGAAATTAAGTACAATAATGATGATAAAGCAAAATAAAAATAAATGACCATAAATAATAAGAATGATTAAGCATTAAGTGTAGTAATTTTCATATATGCAACAGTAAGTAGTATGATAGTCTTTAAATCTTGGTGGGATTTTCTTTGCCAGTATTCCCATCAAAGTCAACTTTGCTTGTGGATTGAATCGGCTTTTAGGAATTGGCATGAGGGACATTAATCATAGACTGCTAGGATTAGATGCAACAATGGTTAGGTAAAAGCAAAAGCTAGTTGGTGCGATATAGCAAATGTGGTCACTTTATTTCAGATTATTTTCTTATGCCTAAATCATCCTTTAATTTTAGATTAATATAATATTTAATCTCTTATATATGTTTTCATTTTAGTTTTAGTCCCTTAAATTTAAAACCAATGATTTTAGTATTTCAAATTTTATTTTATTTGAAATATTGATCATTATAATCTAATAAAAATTTGAATCATTCTGTTCATTGGTGACCAAAACCACTAGTTTAAATTTAAAGGGATCAAAATTAAAATAAGGGTAATCTGAAAGGACCAAATATTACATTAATTTTTTTAAGCAAGGCAATTGAACTAGTGTTGGTAACGCCGTGGGGTAGGCTCAGATATCCGCATGCATATGTGTTGAGATTTTTCCAACCCAGCCTACCATGGCCGTCAACCCACCACTTTTTTTTATTTAATACTAAAATTTTTAAATTTTTTGATATTTTTCTTATTCATAATATTTTTTCAACTTACACTTAAAATATCTTTTTTATTTGTTTTAATACCTCAAATGAAATACTTTTTTCATAAATTTAATTAATAAAAATACATTACAACTTGAACATAAAATTTCTAATTCAAATTTTATATAATACAACTTAAAGATATATAATACATAATATAAGATTGAATTTAAAATAAATATAAATCAATCAAATGATCAATAAATATTCAATATTAATTAGGTTTACATTATAATAAGATGTTATCCATATATTTTTAATAAAGAAATTTTAATTTTTTAAAATTAAAAAAAAAGGTTGGCGGGTTAACTCGCCGTGGGTGTATGTAAAAAAGACTCGCACTTAAATGGGTTAGCTTTTGCCCAACTTAACCCACCACCGGTTGGCGAACTCAATTCGCGGGATAAGCCAATATTACCGGCTCTAAATTGAACCACATTAGAGATTTTAAAATTGATTATATGATTTAAAATAAGTTGTTGCCTTATGTGATAAGCAGCTCATTCTTATAAGAATAATAACACAAGTTCAAATCATTGAAGCATAAGGGCAAGAATATTTAAGCTTTAGTATGTAAAAGGGATTGTCAAAGTGGTTTGGGGATGCATTTGTTCCTATAAAAAAAAAATTATGCACTTCATTCATACATATTCGCTTGTATATATAATATGTATAAAATAGAAGGGTTCAAATATAAATTAGCCACATAAATTTTTTCTCAGAAATAATATTATCTTAAAACTTTTTTTATAAGTAATGTTACTTTAGAAGTTTGTAAATAGATCAATATTACCTCATACCATTAAAAATATTAATGGTTAACAACCACTTTTTAACAGCCAACATTTATTTTTTTAAATAGAACGGAACAATATTATTCCATTTAAAAAATTTTAAGGTAATATTACTTTTAACAAAACTTTTGGGGCAACATTGATTATAAGAAAACTTCTAAAACAAATTTACACTTTAACCCAAGTAGAATGATACCATGCATTGCATAGGTGTGCCTTAGATTGTGGCCTTGTGTTTGGGGTAAACCTATATTCAAGTATTTTACTAAGAACATGTTTGGCAAGCTGCTTCTGGATCCTAAACCATGTTTTGAGGAAGAGCTTATCAAACATGCTGAGTTTTTAAAAAATCATTTCTACGTCCAAAACCATAGTTTTGGAAAAGTGGGCTAGCACAATTTTTCTGTGTAAAAAACATGAATGATCCGCTTTTCTCCATATACCCACATGAAGCTCTCTCTCCCCGTGAGTTTTTTGTTGGGTGAAAAAAAACATTTTTTATAAATATTTCCAAGGATACTTTTTTTATAAATTTAGTCACATTTTTATCAGGAAATGATATTTTGAGTTTATACAACTATAAATGTTACACTTTTAAAAAAAATTCTATGCCATTTTAGTGATAAAATGCAAAAAATAATTTAATATATTACTTTATAACCTTTTTGATCATTTCACATCTTAAGCTATTTTGATAACAACTATCTAAATATATTCATTTTTTTTCTAAAATATATTCTATTCTCAAAAACTATTTTACACAAATCGAAACAGAAGTTATTCTCCAAAAACTTTGTTAAACATGCTCTTGAAATGCGCGCACACACAAACATAATTATTTTTATTTGTTTTATACTAAAATTTAAATGTATAACATACATTTAAAACAATTATTTCAACGAGGTATTTCATCTAATATTTGTTTATAGTTTTTTAATACACTCTTGTGTAAAAATAAATTTTGAAGCATATAATCTTTCTCATTAATCATGATATATTCTTCATGTACTCTAAATCACAATCACAAATAATTTTGAATTCTAATTAAAAAAATGCAGGATGTTACATGTTGTACTGGTATTTACAATTTTCTTAAGACCCGTTTAGTTCGATTATATAAAAGAAAATTATATGTATTACTAATATATTCTATTAATTATATATATTATTTAGTTATTATAGTAATGCAATTTATTTAATGTAATCCTAATTATAATGGATTATAACAAATCATGTAATCCTTATTAAATAATTTTGACTATGTAATCCTGATTAGTGATTACACAACTTATATGAATTAATGCGTAGGTACTTGTACCTTCATAAATCAATATTTATACATTTATATTCTTTATTTTTAGTTTTAATAAAGTTAAAAAGTTTATTTCACATTTTTTTATTTTTATAAATAAAATATGAATTTCATTACATGATTCCTTAATAATATACCAAACAAATGTTATATAATTATCATTTCATTACATTATATTTCCACCCAATACATTCTATTGAATTTCATCAACATTTAAATAAATGCTATGTAATTATCATTTCATCATATTACTTGTATGATCCCATGTAAATCAGTAATTTAATGTCTTGAATGAATCACATAAATTTTTTATTTAATTATTAGAATAATTTCCTTTCTCATAAAAAAGAATAATAACAAGTTTTTTATCAGTGTATTTTTTAAATATTTCGGGCAAAATACAGAGCCCCATTTTAAACCCAAAAAACCTCAGAGCCCGAAACAGGAGAAAATAAAAAAGGGAAGGATATATTTGTAATTTAACAAACTAGGGTTTCGTTCATTCTATTTGCAGAATTTCAAAGCCCTCGGCATTACGGCTCTCCAGTCTCTGCTGCCATCTCTTCATCTTGAGAGTAGTGCATCTCAGACAAAGGAAAGCTCCACGGTGATTGGAACCATGGCTACCACAACAACCACCGACGCCGCTCCTCCACGCCATCTCTCCCAGATGCAGGCTGACATCCAGATGATGGTGGCCGCTGAGGTCCACCTCGGAACCAAAAACTGCAACTTCCAAATGGAGCGATACGTGTTCAAGCGCCGCAGTGATGGTTAGTGTTGAATTCCCAGATATCTCAATACATCAGTTTATGGGATGGAGAATTTTAGTTACTGATATTCAAGTGTCTATGTTTTAGAGTACATCATGTAATGGTGAGTTGATAAATTGCCTTGTATTTATTCATCGTTAGTTTAAAGTTGGATTCAAATTGCGTTCTGCTGTGTATTTACTTTCATGACACTTGCGTTGCATTTAAATTTTATATAATTTATGTCTCAGTATCGTCGTCAATATCGGAGCTTCTTTTAACCTTTTGGTAGGATTGAAATATATTTCGTTGCAGTACTGAAAATATTTTCCCTAATAGTCTCTTCACTGCCTGAAAAATTTCTTTTTTTCCCCTCTTTATTTTCCTCATTGTAATTATGTTCTCATTGATGCAGAAAGAAAGAAACAGTGAGTCTTTAATTTTGAAATGGTGTGATGGATTACTTGAACTTTGACATATCAAAATTTTGAATTTATTTAATCTTAAGGATTTCAATTTTGCATGGCAGTCTCTTCACTGCCTGAACATTTTTCCCCTCGTCATTTTCCTCATTGTAATTATGTTCTCATTGATGCAGAAAGAAAGAAACAGTGAGTCTTCTATTTTGAAGGGGTGTGATGGATTATTTGAACTTGGATATATCAAAATTTTGAATTTTGATATCATTTTATCTTAAGAATTTCAATTTCAATATAGAATTATGATGTAATAGTTTGTGGCTGGGTGCTTGCTTTTGTCTGTTACTTCGTTGATTTTGGTTATTTTGTTAATCAGGTATCTACATCATTAACCTTGGAAAAACATGGGAGAAGCTTCAGCTTGCTGCCAGGGTTATTGTTGCCATTGAGAACCCTCAGGATATTATTGTTCAGTCTGCTAGGCCTTATGGTCAAAGGGCTGTTCTCAAGTTTGCTCAATACACTGGTGCTCATGCACTTGCTGGGAGACACACCCCAGGAACCTTCACTAATCAGCTCCAGACCTCTTACAGTGAGCCTCGCCTTCTAATTCTTACTGATCCAAGAACGGACCATCAGGTCATTATTTCTTTATATGGAATTGTCAAGATGTCATATTTTGGTGAATATGTCAAACTTCTAATTATAGTTGATCTTCTTATTGTACTCACATTTTCTCTGTGCAGCCCATCAAGGAAGCTGCTCTTGGAAATATCCCAACTATTGCTTTTTGTGACACTGATTCTCCTATGAGATACGTTGATATTGGCATTCCTGCCAACAACAAGGGGAAACATAGCATTGGTTGTCTTTTCTGGCTTTTAGCAAGGATGGTACTGCAGATGCGGGGTACTATTCGGCCAGGGCTCAAGTGGGATGTGATGGTAAAGTATTTGCTGCTTTTATTATGACTGACCTATTTAGAAGGGAGGATTGTCTAACATTTATGGTTAATGCTATCTGTTGTTAGAGTTCTGTCCCATAAATATATCCCCGTTTTTCTGTAGAAATATAGTCATTGTCATGACGTTTGTTTTGCTTAAATATCATAATAGTTATTTTCTATGATGAAAGTGGCTCTGCTTGCAAGTTTCCTTGAAATTCTCGGTGGTCTCATTTTCTACTATGCAGGTGGATCTATTCTTCTACAGAGAACCTGAGGAGACCAAGCAACTTGAGGAAGAGGAGGCTTCTCCCGTCCAAGATTATGCTGCTGCAGATTTTGGTGCCGGTATTGGTACCATTGCTGATGGCCAGTGGCCTGTTGCAACTGACCAACCATGGACTGAACCAGTAGCACAACCTATTCCAGCGGTCCCTGGTGTCAGCTGGACCCCAGAACCTGCAGCAGGTAAATCTTTTTACGTGATTAAATTTGCTTCCTCATTCATGCTATGTTAAATTTAATGTGTGTTTCCCTTGATTCTTTTAGATTAAATCCAGCTTTATCCCCTCCCACGATAGTTGGTGTTGCAAATTTGTTATGTTGTTTGTATCTGGCCATAACAGTCAGTGGACTCTCATTGCCTTCACTTTACCTCTTCAATTTAAGACTATGCAACAGATGAATCTCTGTTATTGAGTAGTAAAATTAAATTATGGAGCACATGTGTCTGTTCTATTGTTTAAGGCTTATGAATTCGCATTAGCTGATCTAAGTTCTTGTTGCAGGGGAATGGGGCGAAGCCGTCCCAGCTCCACAAGTTCCTGTTCCCGTTCCCGGAACTGAGAACGTTACTGCTACCGGCTGGGAATGAGTTCATTCATGAGTTTTGATTGCCCCTTTTTTATCTTTTTTTTTTTGGTAGGTAAGGAAACATTTTGTGGTGCGCCAGCCTCATGTTTGAGTCCTAGTGATACATGTGACATTGTCTATTTACCGAATATGTTTTTCTAGGCGTAATATAAATGTTGGATGATGGTTTTAGTTCCCGTAAAATGCCATGCTGAGTATTTTTGTTTATTATTTTCTCGGGAATGAGATTCGAGTGGAAACTGGTTTTGCCTTAACTGATGATGCACATTAATCTTTCGAGTTGTGATACCCTTCGTACTACACTCACAATATTAGATATGTCATTCATATGCACATCTGTTGTTCTTAAAACAAAAATTGTACAATTTAGTTGTTACTTTTGATTTTCTTTGCAAGTTTGAAAATGCTTTTGAATGCTATTTGATTGGTAATGGATGGGCAAAGTATCCGCAGAAATTTAAGGCTTAAACCCTCATTATGTGTGATGCTAAATTCTAAATAGGTGTTTTGGCCTAAAAAAATACATAGTAAAATAGAAAATAGTTTTCTTTTTTTTTTCTAAAGATTTATAAATATTTTACAAATGTAATTTTTGATATTACAACTAAAATTTGTAAGTTTGGTGTGTAAAGATCATTAAAAAGCGACTAGGGTTCACACTTTTACAATAAGACCTGACGATAATTTGATGAGTTCGTAACTAAAGGTTGGTATGCCAGGATAATTTGATTATGATGACGGAAACATTTTTTTTTTTCAACTTTTTTATGTTCTAAGCAAATTAAGTGGCAAACTCCTCTGGTCATTAATAACCAAGCGGCACACTTTGACGGAAAAATTGCACTTACATAACTCAGTCTTTGAGCATGTTGGACAAAAAAAAAAAATCTGAGGATTAATCTCCGAAAAAGTTAAAAATGTCAGAAAGCATAACACAATTATAAAATCATTACTCAAAGATCAAGTAATCATACCAGAGTATAATCAAGTAGAGATATAAAACCTTTGGACTCTCCAATGCAGGACTAGCATTCTTTAATATAACCTTCCATGGAATGTGATAGCTTCAGTTCAGAGCTTCTTCAATGCTGCTTTTAGGTGTGGTTGAAGACCTACTGTATTGGTAGCCATCTGAACTTTGTAACAAAGATTCCCATCAACCAGCTGGAACACTCGTCTGATCTCCCTAACCTGTGCACGTTGAGAAAATTTTTCTCTATAATTAATTTTGCTATAATTTGCATCATAGGAAGAGAGATAGGAGGGGATATATTTCTTCCCTGAAGTTTCCATTTCTATAACCAGAAAAGGCTGATAGCATCCTAATGGCCAAACTAAGGTAAGAGAGCATAAGCATCTCTGTGTGTGTATCAATTATTATACTCTTCCAGTCTTAAATGTAGGACGTAGTTCAGAATGCAATTTACATTAAAAACCAGGTCTTACGTTTAGGACTAAAGGATTATATGTATTGTTGGTTAGTATCTACATGCTCAAATGGCAAAGTTCAACACCACAAAGCAAAAATGATAACAAAAAGCTTCAGTGCAGTTCTTTAGATGTTGCAATCAATTTCTTTGATAGAATTCAGACATGTGGAAGAAACTTTTCATGGAGTCAATAATGTGATGCTGAATCTCCAGAAAAACAGAATTACTGCATACTTTTTCACACACATACACGCACATTTTTGAAAGACCAGTTTCATTACCTTAGAAGCATTCCCCACCGTTTCACTCTGAAGTTCTATCACCTTCTCCTTTGAATTATATGTCCCTTTCTGAATGACATATGTTAGGGATACATCAGAAGATGTAAAAACAAATAAAAGAGAACTAAAGAAATGAAAAATAAAAAGACAACAAAAGGATCTTATTTCTGAGATGATTAAGCTAAGGCTTTCATGCACGATCTCTAGTAGATAACAGAAAGAGAACTACATCTATTGTTAATTGATTGTGGGTCATCACATCCTTCAAGAGATGAGATCTTTGATATGTGATCTCTAGTCTATTCAAACTAGGACCTAGAGATTATGCATTCTTACAGGAAAACACAGAAATGTACTGTTCATCTTGCTAGGAGTAGGAAGGCTCATGGAGCAAGCGCAGGGTTATCCATTATCTGGGAACCGCCCGTTTATTGGTTAGACCAACTTCAAGCGCGTTTTGTGATTTGTTAGTTGTTTCTGTGTAATCTTCAAGCTTAATGCTTGCCTTCAGAATTAGGGGACAAAAGAGAAATTATAGAAACAGTAGAGGGATATTTGCATGAAGGTATTCTTGTGCTGGTTCAGCCAGTGCAGACCCACTAATCAATATTTATCAAATATGATCCAAAACATTCAAGTTCAAACTGGTTAAAGTAACCAATTATTAATTTGTATTGCTGTTTCACTCATCTGTGAATGCTCCGCTCACAACGGATGACGAGGCAGCCTAAGCCTCCAGAAAAATCCAACACCATCCACCAGTGAAATAGCATCTAAAATCTAAAACTAAAATAGAGACAAGTATGAAATAAAGCAGGCAATTTGTCGAACAGCTTATCTGCAACAGAAGAATGTAAAAAAGGTTTAAAAAGAAAAAAAAAAAAGCTAAGTATCGATGCCAGCTAAAGCGCTCTCATCAGTGACAACACACAGTACCTGAACTTCAACAAGGCCAGTGCTTTGCGCAATCACAACTTCAATAGTACCATCAGGCTTTGGACGCCAGTATCCACTCTCGGCGTGCATTGGCTCGAAAGAATCGAGTTTCCAAGTCTTCTGGATATACGCAATGACGGGCTTGTGGCATCTCGTGCACAACAAAGAGACAAATTCACAAACCAAACATATGGAAAATCCAAAAGGAAGAAAACTTCATATGAGCAGTTATTGCTTGCTTCACATACCTTGTTTCCAGCATGGGAAAACTGAAGCTCTTCGCCGTAAGAGAATGAATTTATGGTAGGGAAGCCGCCTTCTCCCTGGCCTCTCCATGAGCCCAGAAGGAAGGAAAGTGGTTCCACTGCTGGGTGCAGCACCGGCGGTTCCGGTGGCGGAGCCGGTGAGCCCTTGTCCACGTCCATTTGCTCTGAGAATATTTTTGATTCTCTTTCTGTCTTCCTGAGTTTACAAAGTAGGGAAGCGAGGAAATCTACTTTTGCTTTCCAACGATAGCTATCGTGTCAACCACTAAATGATATAAATAAAAAGGAAAGGCCCACAATTGAAAATTTTATTGTGAGAGATGCTAATAATTTTTATAAGCACTCCAATTTAAATCTTTTAATCAAATTTTTTTTATAGTAAAGCTAAAATCTACAAAAGCCCTCGTGAATTTCAGGTCAATTACATATAATTCCTCACATTTCAAAGTTAGTGTTTAATCTCCAAAACATTTTAACATTGCACCTCAACCCTATTTAAAATTAAGTTTTTCATATTAAGCTAGAGGGAAGTGATAATTTTATCAAGTGCTTGTGAGTACAAATACTTTTTGGCCAAAAAAAAAAAACCTAGATACATTGTGAACTGACTGGTAAGAGGACTAATGAAAATAAAATACAACAACTGTATATTAAGCAAGTAACCATATTATTGATGATGAACTCTTCTTTAATTTGGTACAAGTATGAAAAATAAAGATAAGAGGAGAGAAGTGGATAGGATTCTAGTAATAAGCACATATGAGTACGACAAAAGCAAATTAAAGCCTTTACTTGTTCTCTCTTTCTATTATTATATATTCTCTAATCAAGTTCATCATTAAGTACTAATCAAAGAGAGACACTCTAATTCATCTTGTTCAAGCTTGGGATTGTTGAGGAGAGCGCAACAAGTCAAGAGCTTCACTGGCAATCAGATAGCTTTCGTATTTGAAAGGGATGAAGAGAGGAGGGTGGTCATCACTGTCCACAAACTCTTTTCCAACCTCAACGTCCATTCCTTGGTCCCGACATAAATGTCGCCATTGAATATCTTGGCCTATCTTTATTGCACTCCACATGATGCTTCATATTCTCAAGCCTTCCATTGCTCCATACCTACACAACATCATACTGTC
>QFDD01005088.1:0-13107 GCA_006871305.1 Vachellia collinsii | reverse complement strand
CTTACCCACAACTAAACTCAATAAAAATCAACTATGGCAACTGCACGGTGATGGTTAGAGAGGTAGGAGAAGAGTTTTTGCTTGAAAAATGATTTCAACTTACCTCTTCTTTCAGTTTTCAAGCTGCAGTGAAGTACGCAGAAGCTTCGTCACTCTCTCTTTAACCCATGTTGCTTTATGTCTGCCTCACGTTGCTTTTCATCTTTTATTGCTTAAGGGGGTATTTTTGTCATTTCTCATCAAAATCAATAACCCAAATTGCTGTCTGACAGCAATTTGTCCTTTTTGATATTCATGGCAGCGTTTTGGGTTTCTATAATTCAAGTGTAATTTTCTTGTCATTTTCCCAATCTAAAACCTTTACAAGCCCCGTCTAAAGGCCTAAGCAAAATAAGAAAAATTCCCAAAACAGAGGCCCATACTCTTTTTATTGAAATTTTTTTTAAGTTCAGGTCCACATCCTCCAAAACTTATTCCGTCACAACTTAAATCGCCAAGTAGTTAAAGCTCAAAAAGGTAACTAGTTTGTTTGGGATTAACTTATGAAAAGTGATTCTACACAGTTTGAAGTAAGTGTATGAGAGGGGTTTTGTTTCAACTTACATGAAAATGATTTTGACAAACAAACCAATTTATTCAGGTTGAATTGAATTGGAAACAACCCACTGACATAATCTACTAATTAATTTCAACTTACGATTGAATCTAAATAAGATGCCCACAAATTCTGGAAACATCATCACACAACCCAATAAATCAAATCTAAACAGGGGGAAACACAGAATTTGAAATTTAAAGCATTTTATTTTTTTTATCCAAAAAATTTAAAGCATTTTAGGATTATAAGGAAAAGCTGGACATCATGAATATCCAATGCTAATATATTTAGAAGAGGAGATGCATATTTTATATGAAGATATATATATATATATATATAGACATACCTGGAACAAGGAATTATTAGCATAACTTGCTTCTCCGGTGCCTCCATTCATGCGCAACACTGATGCCACATCCATTCTCAGATTTATGCTTCTATGAGAGAGAGAGAGAGAGAGCGAGCTGCTCTCTGGTAGAATCAAATTTTTTGTAGCAACTAACCACAGTAGGCAGATATATATAGGAGTGGTGCTTAGAGGTGAGTAAAAAAACCGAAACCCAACCAAACTCAATTCGGTTTTTTTGGTTCGGTTTTTTTTTTCTTTTTTTCTTTTGGTTCTTTTGTGATAATTTGGTATTCGGTTTTTAGTTTGGTGCCTATGAAAAAAATTCGCTTTTAACCAAAAAATCGAATTATATATGATATATGTTTTTATTTAGTAACTTATTAAATTAAATATAATTATATTTATATATTTAGTAAATAATAAATTATTAAATATTATACATATTATTATATTTTTACATATATTATTAAATATTATTATGATATATTTAAAAATCATTATATTATATTTAGATTAATAAATTAATAAATTTTTGGTTAATTCGGTTAATCGAAAAATCGAACCGAAATAATTCAGTTATTTTGGTTTGGTTAATTTTTAGGTTCGATTTCAGTTCAATTTTATTTTTAGGAGCATTTCAGTTTTTAAGTTTTTATCGAAAACCGAATATTCACCTCTAATGGTGGTGGTGATTGAGAGTCCAAAAAATGAGTGGCTCTTGTTACTCCTACACCATAAGCAACAATGTTGGCCCTACCATCCTTTGTTTCGAGAAATTCTTGCATGAACCAAGTATACCACCTCATCCATGGTTTGACTAATCAAATTATGAGAACTTAAGTATTTGTATGATATATGTCAGCCTAGATGTCACTCATCTCTCTCACTACTATTTTAATTATTTTTTAGAAGCGTGCACTTCAATCTATTCTTCCCTCTCTCTTATGCGTCACCCTTCTCTAAACTAGAGCTGCACAAAGATCGGGTTTGACCGGGTTCGACATCAACCCGAGGTCTTGTCTAAAATCACCTCAGGCTAGATTTTGTTACCCGAAGTTTGTTCCGGTTTGGTACAAACCCGACGGTGGATCAGATCGAGTTTGGTCCCCCGAGTTGGAGATTAGTCTACCGGACCATATAGTCATTTAAAAAAAAATTGCAAGAGAAAGGATAAGCAAGGTTCGATGTGCTAGGATGAAAGCCATTGTTAGATCTGTGCAAATAGAAGGTGAGGGACGAAGAAGAAGCATAAAATGATGATGATGATTACAGCAATGTAAGGCAAATCAAAAGGCAAGGAGGATGATTGAAGGCACTGTAAATAGAAAAGAGAGGAAGAAGACCAGGAAGTAGGAAAGATGATGAAGTGGAGTTGATTGCAAATGGAAGAGGAGGGAGTGGTTGGGGCAGCCTTGGAAAGAGAGAAGGTCAAAGTGAGATCAGTTAGAGAAGAGATATTAATTGAAGGAATAGAGTGGTAGTAGACAATGAGGGAGTGGCAGTCTGACAGTGAGAGAGTGATAAAATAAAATATTGTTTAAAAAATTAGAAGAAAAAAGCTTATTTAAAAACAAAAAATTATAAAAAAATATTTATAAATATATATATATATACCGGATCAGACCAGACTAGTTGGTCTCAGGGGTTGGTTTAAAGTTAGGTTCGATCCGAACTACTAATCCAGTTAGGCCAACCTGCTCTAGTGTTTGTGTTGGCATTTTTAACTTCAAAACTAGACCTGGTCAGATCTTGCTGAGGTAGGTTACATGGGTTGTCTGGTTTTTTTACACAGCCCTACTAAAAACTCTTTTCTCTCTCCATTACCAACACATTCCTTCATCTTCCCCGGCCTCCTTCCCGCATTTCTAAAAGTAATCGAGTTGGGAATTGAGAGAGAGAAGAGTTTTGGGAAGAGTGACGTTGAGAGACTAGGAAAAATAGATTTAAGTGCACGTATTTCTAAAGAATAATTAAGATAGTAGTGAAAGAGATGAGTGACATGTATGATGACACATAGGATAAAAATACTTAAGTTCTCATGATTTGATTAGTCATACCATAGATGAGGTGGTACCCTGGTTAATGCAAAAATTTCTCCCTTTGTTTTTCTATCTATGTCGCGTGTCCACTATTTCTCATGTACGTAAACAACACTTGATGTAAAATTTAGAGAGAGAAAATTCATACACGTCTTTCAATAAAATTCAAGCAAGCCATCAGGACCACATTTTTTCCCCTTTTTTCAACTCATTTGACTTAGCTCAACAACACAGATGATGGAATGAGACGGCCAAAACACTCAAAATTTCCCAAGTCCTCAAACAACCCCACCATCGCAAGACGGAAAACAGCACACGAAGCAGGCTAAAAAACTACGTCTCTCTGTTCATCATGAGATCCATATTACATACACTATCTTGTTCATGTGTTTCACAAAGGTAAAGCAAAGAGTGTTTGCCTCACCTCCTAACTTTCCAAAAACATTACATGAGACAGAAGATTCATTCATACCACTACAAAAAATAGGCTGCACTACAAACCATCCAATTTGATCTGGGTAGCAACATAAAGAATGGCCCTATTCCCAATCACTGTTCTTTCCACATTCTCCCTGTAACCCTTAGCTTGAATTCCTTCCTGTCTCCCCCTGAAAAGAAGACAGCCATGTTCCTTTGGATGATCAGACCGTCAAAACTGTCACGTACCTTGCGGTGGCTGTCCCTGATGCTTCTGGTGGGCACGCCCTGCCAAGTCATCTTCCTCCCGTTACCACCAACCTCAAGACTGTAGCTATAGTTCTTTGCCTCGTTATGATCGCCCATAAATCGTAAGAGCGATCCCCAGCCGGAAAGCTTCGAAGTGTAGACAGAAATATTGACCAAAGCAGCTGAAGACCTATAAAACCAAGGTGAAATCCAACGTTCAATTAACAGAAACTTTAAACAAAAATAAATGTACCAGTCCAAGTGTCAATTTATATATCAATAATGCACACTTGTACAGGAATCTGAGCTTTTAATTTCTTAAGGAAGATAAAAATTTAAGTGACAAGATAATTTTACAATGTTATGGCAAATCCATATAATGGGTGTTCTTAATTTACCAAGTGCAAGAAAGGTACAAGGCTAATTATTCCAATATTCTTTACTCATCAAGACAAGTGTACTTCAAACCACAAAGGAAAATTAGACAACCCATCATTTTTCTCATGAACTTACACGACCAACAGAAGGCAGTACTAAGAACAGAATTGGATTGGGAAAGAATACTGTACAGTAAGCTTCCATGTAGCATATATTTTCAACTTCTTGTGGGTTTGCTTTGACATAACGATGATTAAAAGTGCTCCCATTATGCATGTCCACTTTGTGATCATCTTTCAAATGGGCCACCAGAAAGGGAATATCACCGATGACAGCGCAATCTGAACCAGCACATGGACAGTTATAAGGTCTATATGAATATTGAGATTCATGCTTCAATTTGCAGTAATACGGATATATGGCCATGCACCCAAAAGCCTGGTATTTACAAGGAGGTTCCAAAGATGCAGCCACCTTCTCCAATGCCAAGCATCTAATATTGCCAAGCTCATGTCCACAGGTAGGACACCGGTTGCAAAGTATGGCCATTTGAACACTGCAACAAGGAAGATTAAAACCAAATTACAAGCAATTAGCTAGTAAACTTCCCAGACAAAGAAAACAAATTTTGTTATATATAGGTATTTGACAAAAAGCTGCCAACAATGAAAAAAAATAGTGGAATCACTTTGAAAAAAATAATCCCTAATAATTTTAGATATCCGAAATATCTAAAAATTCTAATTACCCATTATCACGCATCTTAGTATTTCTCCAACATACTTATCTTGTAGATCGTAAATCAAATGTCATCTCTCAATTAATTGACATGCCATCTCTCAATTGCCATTTTGTACCTCGTTCAACAGTGCTCTTCTATTGACAGCAATGACAGGTGAACTTCCAAAAAGGAGACTCATATTTATTCCATAATAAGTCTGCCCACAAACCTTTTGAACCAACAAGAAGTTTCCAAGCCAGTTTAGCACCACAAGCTTGGTATACAGAAGTGAGCTTTCTAAGATCAAGTCGACCATAACACTTGGGGAGATTTACCCAATCCCACCCAATAGCATGAAATCCATGACTACTAGAATGATTTCTCCAAATGAAGTTGCGTTGTAATCTTTCAATCTCATTGCAAATACTCATAGGTATCTTTGAGACTTGCATTGGATAGATGGGAATGGAACTAAGCACCCATTTTACCAAGGCTATCCTACCCGCCATTGATAAACAGTTAGCTGGGTTAAGAGGTTTTGTTCTCTCACAAACACTCATAGCAGCAATGCCAAGAAAAGAAATGATGGGTATCTAATTTGCAGCCTTTTATCCATTAAGCCCACAAGCATTCAGCCATCAATCCATGGGTTTCTCTTGTTTCTACATATTTGGTTCATAAATATTTGGAAGTCCCACCCATCCACCTTTATACTAATCCTTCAGGTTTGTATTTCTTAACGGGTGGGCCTTAGTTATTATTGAAGTGTGTGTAATCTTTCTATCTTAATAAACAAAAAACAATCATTTTTCCGAGTGAAAATGACAAGAAAATGATAAGTGAATTAAAGAAACCCAAAAAGCTACCATAAACTTCCAAAAGAACAAATTGCTGCTGGACACCAATTTGGGTTTTTGTTTTTCATATGAAATGACCAAGATGCCCTTAAACATTTGTAAAAGGAAAAAAACGATTTCCCACTCTCCATCACTCTCGCATTCCCGCTCTGTCACTCTGGCCTATAACTTCTTTCCCACTCTCTATGGAAACCGTCAACGCGCAGACTCCGGAACTTATCGTTGCTGTTGAAGTTCATCGTGTTCAAGCATTGGAGGGATTTTGCAGAAAGACATGCAATCGTGCCCACCATCACCATTGAAGTTTGCCGGAATCGCCGTTGGTGTTAAACGTGGTGTGTTGTTGCTGTGAAACATTGTCGCACATTGAGTCTGGTAAGTCGGGTTTTTTGGTATAAATGTTGAGTTTGGCCATATTGTGTTGACTGATTGGAGGGAAATTGATGAGTTGAGGGAAAGGAATGACTATAACGTAGTCGATATTGACAACTTAGACTTTGAGTATTTCATGCTCATAAAAGAATTGAATAAATGATCGATAATTATGATAAAATGGGCTCTTTCATTAGGAAATCCTTCTTTAGATGACCCAGCACCGAAATATATTAGGGTTTCTGTGGTAGACAAGTAAAAGTTGTTAAAGGGTAATACATTCCATTCATAATGTTTCTATGGTGGATAAGTAGCTATTAAGGGTTTTGTTTCTTTTGAAAGTCTAAGATGCCAGTAACCAGACGTAATGCTGAAATTATTTTTGTTTCGTTTAAAAGCTGTTAAAGGTTTTGTTTCGTTTGAAATTATTTTTGAATAAGTGATGTTGAAACAAAGTTTCTTAGCGTTATAGCTATTAAATCTGGCAAACTGATTGAAATAATTTATATATTCATAAAACAAAATTAGTTTGCTATATCATGAATGTAGTCTATTCTAGGAAGTGCAAATGCATCTCCTATAGTTGCATCGTTCATCTTTTTGTAATTGATAAACATTCTTCTTATCTTTGTGATAGTCCTAACACAAAATTTCTTTTAAGTATTGAGATCAATCTCCTAACTAGCTCATATAGTTAGGACAGAGAAGTGTGTAAATATATAAAATCATCTATTTTACAAGTATTAAGATCAAAAATAAAAAATTTGATGTATCACTATTCACTTCAAGGAAAGATGTGTGTATAAAATCACTTTGAAATGCATTGTTTGTTTCTTTTTTTTTAGTCAATTTTAGCTAAAGGGGGTGGAGGTACTGATCGAGACCCAGTTCACAAGACACAACCCCCTTTGTGCTACCTAGTGCCAACCAATTAGCAAATTCATTTATTGATTAAGAGATCAATTTGAGTTCAGTTTCCTTTAGGCAAAACAAAGAATTAATCACATATTCTACAATGGTCTGGTTTTTCCAATCACATCTAGATGCCTATTGCCTACCTTAACACACTTGTATAACACTTCACAATCTGTTTCAATGGTGCATTTGAATTCCTAGTATTTTCCAGCCATACCCACAACCTTCTTAAGAGCTAATGCTTATTTAGTGGCCAAACTTCCTGTCATTGCCCACCACATGATTATTAAGCAACCAAAAGATGGACCCATTCATTATAATGCAAACCTGATACGTGTTACTATTGATAAAGCCTCTTTCAAGTAAATTGTTGTAAGTAAGGATTGTTTGGGTATGACAGATCAGGTTGAGGGAAAATGGGAGGAAGAAGGTTGGGGGTGATGATGAACGTGGGTGCATGTGTGATGTTGAATAGGATGTGTGATATGTGTAGTCAATAGCATACGTTTAATTCTCAAAACATAAACTGAAGTCGTCAATGGAGGAAGTATTATGTTGTGCTCATTCTATAAAGTGAGGAAAAAATTATTGGTGGGTAACTAACATGTTGATGACTTTTCTGCAAGTTAGCACAGAAGATGACATTGGATATGGGTTTTTTTCATGTAGGAGGGAAGGCCAAGAACTAAAAGGCAAGAATCCCAATTTCAAAACAAGAAGATGTACCAGTGTAGCTTATGCCATCAAGTTGGATACACAAAATGAACATGCAAAATTCCAAACCCAAGTTAAACTTGAGTAGCTATGTGTGGTAAAAATACAAGACTTTAGGGGTTGTACAGCTCATATTGTTTTAGGTGAATTTCTGTATTACATAGGCATGTATAGGTCTGTCACTACTGCTTTGTTTTGTTGGCAATGAAAAGAAAACATTAGGTCAACGTGAAATATTAATGTTCGCCTGCCATTTTGCAAATCAGTAATTTTTTGCTGTCATATGGATGATGAAGTGTTGTCAGTGCAATCTGTGAAGTTGTTAATATCCTTGACAATGTTGTTAATACTATTTATTAGTGTTGTCTGTATATACTTGATAGGTATGTAAGTAATATGAAATATGTGTTGGCAATGACAAAAAAACAATACTTTAGGGTGAAATGGCAATTTTCATTTCTCATTTTGCAAATCTATAACCTTTTGATGTTACATGGATACTGAAGTGTTGTCGGTGCCATCCGTGAAGTTGTCAATATCCTTGACAATGTTGTCAATACTGTTTATTAGTGTTGTCTGTGTATAGTTGATACGTATGTAAGTAATATGAAATTTGTGTTGATAATGACAATAAAAAAATACTTGAAGGTGAAATGACAATTTTCATTTCTCATTTTGCAAATCTATAACTTTTTGCTGTCACATGGATACTAAAGTGTTGTCGGTGTCATCCGTGAAGCTGTCAATATCCTTGACAGTGTTGTCAATACTATTTATTTGTGTTGTTTGTGTATAGTTGATACGTATGTAGGTAATATGAAATTTTTGTTGGTAATAACAAAAAAAATACTTGAAGGTGAAACATTTCTCATTTTGCAAATCTATAACTTTTTGCTGTCACATGGATACTGAAGTGTTGTCGGTGCCATCTGTGAAGTTATCAATATCCTTGACAGTGTTGTCAATACTGTTTATTATTATTATCTGTATATAGTTGATACGTATGTAAGTAATATGAAATTTGTGTTGGCAATGACAAAAAAAAACAATATTTGAAGGTGAAATAGCAATTTTCATTTCTCATTTTGCAAATCTGTAACTTGTTGCTATCACATGGATACTGAAGTATTGTCGCTACCATCCGTGAAGTTGTCAATAACCTTAACAGTGTTATCAATACTACTTATTAGTATTATCTATATATAATTGATATGTATGTGTCACGCCCTAAAATTAGAGGTGACTGGCACGGACTATGAGAGGTCTCACACTCCGTAAGCCTTTAAGTTATCGACGTATGCTGTTTGTCAAAGTTCAAAATGACACAATATATATACCTTCTTTTCTCAAGATTATGACATAAAAGTACATCCTGCTTGTTTTATCAACATATCAGGACTCCTGTAGAAATTTTAGCAAAGTCTCCTCTATATGACAGACTCCCCAAAAGTTCTACAATGGCCTGAAAACCCAAAACAGCAATTCGGAGTAATACTCCACCCCAGCATGAACATATTTTCCAAAATATAATAGAAGAACCCAGATGCCGCCTATAGACTACGTGGAGCATCTATTCAAAAAACATAAAACATATATTCATAAATATACACACCAAACAGTAGCTACCAAAAAGAGACCGGCGACTTGAATATCAACAAAGACGAGGCTCTTCACTACTCAACCAAGGGTATAGGGTCAACTGAACTATCTGAAGTCAAAATAAATTTTTCGGTGAATAACGTCCCATTTATAAAATCTAATGAAATTGCAGAAATTAATCAAAGGGATTTAACTTCAATAAAAATCTCAATTTTTGTAAGATATAATCAAATCATTTTTAAAACTGCATTAAAGATTATTCCTCGAATAATTTCAAATATGTGGCAAAATAACATGTTTTACAAAATTGATTTAAAAAGGTAATTCTCAAATCTCATATTTTCGTAGGACTTCAACAGAACGGAATAACAAGTGTGGACACACAGTCCACGAGGGTAAATAACCAACAAGCGCGGCTCGAGGCCATGAAACATGCGTAGGTATAACACCCACAAATTACAAGCGTGAGTCAACACTCACGAATATCAAACGTGAGTCAACCCCCACGAATTACCAAGCGAGCTCGAGATTCACATTGGCGCGCCAACGACTAACAGTTCTGCTGTTAGTAACCAGCGTTTTGTGTTCAGTCCTTTCAAAACATTGTCAAGCATGCGTGGGATCAATTTCCAATCATTTCCAATAATAAAACTATTTTCGCTTATTTCATATCACGGATCCTAGCATGAAAGTTTGCAAGTAATAGCTCAAAAGTGTTACTTTCAATTCTATGCATAAATATTTAATATAAATAGAAATTGGGAAATAATAAATAACATTAAATAAAATCTACAAATCTTACTCTTTGCAATATCAATGAAAAGATTAAATAATTCTGATAAACTTTTATCACTGAAACACTACTTAAAATGCGATAATTAAATTAAAAATATGAAATGTAAATTATAAAAATTACAATGGGACATTATTCACTACCTGTTAAGCTTTTAATACAAAATACCTCTCTACCTTTCAGCTTCTGATTTATCTTCTTCCCTTCCTAACAATAATATAACCTATTCAATTCACAATAATTATCCCACTTCATGATTTCAAGTCACAATAATCTTCTAACATCAGTATTATGATTTAACCCCAAAAAATCATATATTTTAGCTATAAACTGGAGTAGAGCAAAAAACTGTTCATTGAACAGTATCCATGAACAGCGTACATCGCACTTTTTTCGCAAACGGAAACAGCAGAGAACAGTACATGCGCTCCCACCTCAACATCTCGTCGGAAAACTCCACTTCCAGTGCTCTATATCAATAAACAAACATCTAATCTTGCTTATCACTTGGTTTAACCGGTAAAAAACCTACTTTTTCACACTCTTGGCTCAACTTAAAAACCCAAAATCATCAAGATGGAAAAAAACTGATGACAGGGGAAGCTTCAGAAAATTTACCTAAACACAAATCCTTGCTTAGATTAGTGAAAAACACTCTTCTCCCATGAGAACTGAACCTGTCGAACCAACGCTCTGTTTCTCTCTTTCTCTCATCGTCGCGTTGTCTGGAATAATGGAGAAAGCACGAAGAGCAAAGAGAAAAAGAGGTGTTGGGTGGTTATTAAGAGTTTGGGAGGGGAAATGAAACTCTTGCCCTCCCATACTTTTCCTCTTTGCACAAAGGTCCCTTCTTTAAATATATATATATATATATATATTTTTGAACATTACAGTATGTAAGTAATATGGACATTTTGTTATCAATGACAAGAAAACAATACTTAAAGGTTAGTTGTCATTACTTATATTAGAGTTGACAATACCCTATTAGGAATTGTCACTACGGATGTTAGAGTTGTCAATGCCCTATTTGTAGTTGTCAACGAATAAAACAACAGCATTAGGGGCATGAGTTTAGGAGTTGTCAATAGCTTGCGTAAAGTTGTCAATGCCTAATGAACCATTGTCAATACGTAACTCAGTGGAAGGACATGGGCATCGTGAAGTCCATGTTTTGAGAATGATAACATTAGTTGCAATTACTTATGCTAACAATTGTCAATACTCTATTCAAGTTGTCAATACCAAATCAATTTCTTTTCTTCTTTTGTCAAATCCTTACTTGGTCCGAAATGAAAATCAATTTTGAAAACATTTACATATCATAATCAAATGCTTTTGTAAAACTTAACATTCTAGCTTTCATTTGAATTTATAAACGTTCACGTATCACATCATTCGAATGCAATGCTTCTAATTTATTTGTAAAAAGAAACAAATTCATTCGAATGCCTCAGTTTATATTCGAATGATATATATTAATCAGTGTTCATAGTTAAAAACAATATACTTCATTCGAATGACTTATGTGTTGTCATTACTAATGTTATAGTTGTCAATACTATATTCATAGTTGTTAACGAATGAAATAACAACATCAGGGGCATAAATTAAGGTGTTGTCAATAGCTTGCATAAACTTATCAATAACATACATAGCGTTGTTAATGGATAATGAACAGTTGTCAATACGTAGCTCAATGGAAGTATATTCAAATGCATTTTTAAGTTCATTTAAATAACTTCTTAAAAATTTTAATGCTCATCTTCAAGCTTCATTTGAATATGTTGAGAATGAAGTTTTCATTCGAATGCATTTTTAAGTTCATTCGAATGCATTGTTATGTGTTGTCATTACTGATGTTATAGTTGTCAATACCATATTCATAGTTGTTAACGAACAAAACAAAAACATCAGAGGCATAAGTTCAGGTGGGAAAATGATAGAAAAAGCTTCACAGCAACCTTCAATGGCAAACCAGCGAATGGTAAGAATTTAGTGAACGACAGAAAAGGTCACACGAAAACCACTTACGGACGACAGAGGGAAAAAGAGGCAAACGCTCCCTGTGTCACTCTACTTAAGCCTGAAACAATGAGCGAAGAAGGGAGGTGGGAGAAAATACGAACACAATGATTACGTTCAATGGCATTTTTGTCATTTCTCATAAAAAGCAAAAACCCAAATTGCTGCCTGGCAGCAATTTGTACTTTAGCTTTTTGGGTTTCCCTATTTCAAATGTAATTTTCTTGTCATTTTCCCATGGCTGGATGAAAATCACACTCATTCAACAATTCGACTTGATTGGAACGTCACATTGATTGAATAATTTTGATTTGGCCACATCAGTTGTAATTAGAGGATTCCCCCCAAAAGTATCATTACACTAAAGTAATCCATTCTACTAGAATCAACCCTAAACATAAATATCTAACTATGAATTTTTTTTTTTGGCCAAAAGTACCTACAACACTTTGTATTCTTTTAAAAGCGTAAAAATACTTACAAACATTAAACATGAGTAAAAATGTGATGAAATTAAATATAATTTAACATCGTTATATATGTATATGTAAAAATAGCATAGATCTCACTACAAAACGTAATAGTTTCAAGATTTTTGTTTCCATTTTAAATATTTATAAATATTTTTGTACCTTCAAAAAAAATATAGTACTAGGCATACTTTTAGTAAAAAATTTAAGTATTTTAGAAACTTAATCTTTTTTCTATAACCTTTTTATCCCTTTCTTGAAAAAAAATAAAAGAAAAAAAAATAAACAAAGGCACGCACGCATACACACACATGTTTCTCATTTTTTGTGCTTCTTTATCCAGAATCATACATTAATCCACGCACAGAAAAAATCTCCTGGTACTGTAGTCGTCACAAATTATAAGGATACAACAAGATTATTAAAATGAAACAAAAAGAGGGGCAAATAATTTATTCATCACACACATAAGGATCTCCAGTATATATATATATATATATTGTAGAAACTTGTAAATGTTGGTTGCTTCAAGTTGATTTGTTCAAAGATATAGTGAGATTGAGGAACACAGTTTTGTCTTCCTTAGCCATACGATCAGCTAATATATTCTG
>QFDD01005087.1:0-11437 GCA_006871305.1 Vachellia collinsii | reverse complement strand
AGTTTAAGGACTCATAAAATGATGAACCACGAGTGGTCTAATGCTAGAACCAGGAAGTAATGCATTGTATCTACCTTGGTCTTTTGTGCCATCAACATGATCCAGAAGATAGACCAACCAAGCCAATGGTCGTTCTAATGCTAGGACTAGGAAATAATGAAGAATTGATAGGGCTTAAGCAACTTGGTTTTTATGCGAGAAAACTTTGAATTGAAACAAATTCCTCTTCATTTCAATTAGAATATGTATATACTAGTGAAATAATAATTTATCATTTAGAAGCTCGATAATATTATGCTTAAATTGATAATTTAAGTGTTTTTACATAACCAACTTGCTATGAAGTCCCCCCCCCCCGGGAATTAATATTGGATTGGATAAAAGTGTAGAAAAGTTAGCTAGTACATAATACATTTTTTTTATTTAGAACAAAATTATCTTAAAATGAATCCATGGATCAAAATGAAGTGTTTCTAAGTTTGTAATACGTTCCTCTTCAGAGTATAATATAAGTCATCCTAGAAAAATGAATTGATCCATCATGATCAAGTCACTTGCAGTATCCCTCCAATTTATTAATTAATATGTAGGAAATATTAAGTCATAAATACTTGTTTTAGGTATCATTTGGATCATAAAAAAAATATGAGAGATTAAAATCAGAAAATTTCTTTTATTTTTTAAATCAAGTTAACGCTTTTTCAATTTTTTTTGAGAGGTTTTATTTTAAAAAGATTAAATCAAATCCTAAATATTTAATTTATTGTAAATAGTATCAAATAAGGTTATGCAATTGTGACTTAACTCGCTTTGTGTTATTTTTTCCTCCTCCATGGCAAGCTCAAGCGAATTTTATTTTACCTTCTTCCTTCCTTATATTTACAATGAATTAATGGGATAAACTAAAGCATTTAAATCACAAAGGTAAATCATAAAGACTTTGACATAGATACACGCACACTGAGTCATCCTCAACCTCAAGGCCATGCATCTGACTCGGTCAGCGAAATTAGCTAAAAATTAAGACTACGCAAAAAAAAAAAAAAAAAGAACAAAACAAAACAAAAGAAGAGGAAACGGCAATGAAGGGGATGTTGATAGTCAATCTTCATCATTGACGAAGAAGGCAACAATAACAGAGACTAACGGCATTTGAACTTCAAGTCAAGACTTGGAATCTAAGTCCCCTTTAGCTGCTGTGGTGAGCCCACAAGTATGGCTTGTAATGTGAGTGATTTAAATGTCATCAAGTCTAGATTTTAGAATAGGACTTGTCTTTGCACGCCAATAACTGATATCGTCCCATTTCGATACTTTTCGAAGCATTGAGCCATGTATAATTCCCCTGCTCTGTAATTAATCCACAAGAAGCATGCAACCGAGGCACTAAAAGTGTAAATCAATTACTGAAATCTTTCATTTCATGGAACGAGTGCACAAGTCATTACACAAGATTTTAACAGAGATCATTAGGCTTAGTCTTCACCTCTAAGTACGGCCTTTAATATATCTCCATAGGTTGGTTCTCTCCATTCAACAAGTTAGTTGATGGTCAAAGCATAGTGCGTCTCTGCCAACCCCAATAATTGTTCTTCTTCCCGTATCTCCATTAATTTCTATCATATTCCTCCATGCCGGCTGCAAGATGGATCATTTGTGGAAAGAAAATCACGTCCGATGGGCCCTGCCGAAATTCTTGGGGTTGAAATATTTGACATCAATGTTTGACTCTTGACTTCAGCGGTGGACACTAATGAATTGCCAAAGCAATGTTATATTTCAATAAAATTCTCAGTACCGATCACATTGTCATGAGAAGATATAACTGTGAAGTTCAATTGGAGTTAGCATAATGGATACACCGCATATATGATACCTAAAGTTCAATCACTCACATTACATCTTATTCTTTAGCTACAGTTTTATCAGCAAATTTAGCAAATCACCTTGTATTATTCTGATGGGTTTTCTTTCTTTTCTGATAATGATTGCCTGTTTACTCCCTTCCTTCTCAGTTTCAGTAGCAGTTGATTCCATTGCTCCGACCCAGTTCATAACAGATGGCATGACCTTGGTTTCGCAAGGTGGAGACTTTGAACTTGGTTTCTTCAGTCCTGGAAGATCAAAGAAACGCTACCTTGGTATTTGGTACAAGAATATCCCAACTCAGACTGTGGTTTGGGTTGCAAACAGAGTAAGCCCAATCAACGATTCATTAGGCATTCTGACATTAACCACCAGCGGCAACCTCGTCCTACGTCAAAATGTCACTGTCGTTTGGCAGGCAAACTCAGAGGAAACACCGCGTAATCCTGTGGTACAGCTCTTGGATTCTGGAAATCTGGTGGTGAGAGAGGAAAACGAAGCAAGTTCAGAAAATTACTTGTGGCAAAGCTTTGACTTTCCATCTGATACGTTAATGCCAGGTATGAAATTCGGATATAACCTCAAGACAGGAAAGAACTGGACTCTCGCAGCGTGGAAGAGTCCTGATGATCCTGCTCCAGGAGACTTCTCTTGCGTTACAGATACCCATAACTATCCAGATTCAGCGCTAATGAAAGGAGATAAGGTTTATAGCAGATTTGGACCCTGGAATGGTCTTCATACAAGCGGCTCACCTGACGTCAAACCCAACCCCGTTTATTACTTCAAATTCATCTACAACAAGGATGAGATATCCTACACATTCTATCTGACAAACAGTTCTGTATACTCAAGGATAATAATGAATCAAAGTGATCTCGTTCGGTATCGATATGTGTGGGTGGAAGCTATCCAAAACTGGATGGTTTATAAATCAAAGCCAGTAGATTACTGTGACCATTATGGTTTATGTGGAGCTAATGGGAACTGTATCATCACTGAGTCACCAGTTTGTCAGTGTTTAAAAGGTTTCAGTCCTAAGTCACCACAAGCGTGGAATTCTATGGATTGGTCTGCAGGGTGTGTCCGAAATAAACCTCTGAATTGCTCTGAGGATGGCTTTATCAAATTGCAAGGATTGAAAGTGCCCGATACAACACATACTTGGCTTGATGAGACAATGGGCTTAGAGGAATGTAGACAGAGATGCTTGAATAATTGTTCTTGCATGGCCTTCACAAATTCAGATGTAAGAGGACAAGGGAGTGGGTGTGCCATGTGGTTTGGTGATCTTGTCGATATCAGGCAGTTTGCTTCTGGAGGACAGGATCTGTATGTACGAATGGCCGCTTCAGAATTAGGTAGGGACTTGCAAAACCTTTCTCACTTTTATTGTTATTCAATTTTCTGTTTGTACTATGAAGGATCCTTTTCCATTTTCAAAAGTTCAGGTTCCCTCTTTCAATCTATAAATTGAATGGTTTTTTTGTTTGATCTGACTCAACCATGAAGAAGTGGGATATGGACGTAGAAAGGAATTGATGATAATAGTTGCTACCACCATTGCTGCGATTTCAGGAATGCTTCTGGTTGGATGTTACTTTATTTGCAAGGTCTGCCACAGAAAGATGACCGGTAAATTTACCCTCTTTTTTTCTCCACGAGTGACAAATTTATATGAGCTGCATATCATGCTTGTCAAATAGTTGATTCCTTTTCTTTTAATTTTGCAGAGAAAGCAAAAGTCAGAGAAGAAGATCAGCACAGTGAAGGATCTGAAGATGATGTAGACCTTACTTTGCTCGACCTACCTACGATAGCTAATGCCACCGATAACTTTTCGCTGGAGAACAAAATTGGAGAAGGTGGATTTGGAACTGTATATAAGGTTATTCTATGTTATGATCACTCACTTGAGGATTGAAGATTAATTGGATACGTGAACCGTAATGCATTGCAGTCCTACACTTTTTTACTGTGTCAATATGCTTGCATTGTAATTGTGCAGGGAAAATTAGTGAACGGGAAATTAGTTGCAGTGAAGAGGCTGTCTACGAGCTCAGGACAGGGATCAACTGAATTCAAGAATGAAGTAAGACTAATTGCAAGACTTCAGCATCGAAATCTGGTAAAACTACTTGGTTGCTGCATCCAAGGACAAGAGAAGATGCTTGTTTACGAGTACATGCCAAACGGAAGCTTGAACTCCTTCATTTTTGGTACAAAGATACAAAAATATCTCTGATTTTTAGAGTCACTATATAGAAACTCTTGATAGAAGCACTTTAAATTAGATAAGTTGATGGATTGATCTGAATGTTTAATGAAATTTGTAACAGATGAAAATCGAGGTAAGTTGTTGGATTGGCCGAAACGTTTGAATATAATTTGGGGCATTGCTCGAGGTCTGATGTATCTTCATCAAGATTCAAGATTGAGAATTATTCATAGAGATTTAAAAACAAGTAATATTTTGCTCGATGAGAAGTTGAATCCAAAGATATCAGATTTTGGCATGGCTAAAACTTTTGGTGGAGAGCAAACAGAAGGCAATACTAATAGAGTAGTGGGTACCTAGTAAGGTTTTTTTTCCTTAATTCATTTATATGAAGCTTCTTGAACAATTAGAGACCATAAGTTACTTTTAACTATTATTTTCAAAATGGTATGCTGTAGTGGCTACATGGCACCAGAGTATGCTGCAGATGGATTGTATTCAATAAAATCTGATGTGTTTAGCTTTGGTATTCTGGTAATGGAAATTATATATGGGAAGAGAAACAGAAGGTTCTATGATGCAGACTATTCTCATAACCTTATATGTCATGTAAGTACATGAGACATCTTTCCTAATCATATTACAGTTTGTGAAGTGACATACGATAAGAAAATTTTTGTTTCAGGCATGGTTGCTATGGAAAGAAGGGAGGGCTTTAGAAATGATAGACAGGAACATAGAGGAGACATATGTTGTATCAGAAATAGTGAGATGCATCCACATTAGTCTTCTGTGTGTGCAACAACATCCTGAGGACAGACCAAACATGTCGTCTGTTGTTCTGATGTTGGGGAGTAAGAATGAATTGAATGAGCCTAAACAACCTGGTTTCTTTACAGGGAAGGCTACAGCAGAAGCAAATTCATCATCAAGCGATCATCACATGCAATGTGGGTCAACTAATGAAATAACATTCACCTTACTACAAGCTAGATGATAATTATCAGAGAATGCTTTATATGTGTATCGAACTGATCCATCAAGTTACAAATAGGACGGGTAAGTCTACGAGGAATAAATGCATGTTTTTCACATCATCAACAGATTCGAATATTGTCTTGATTCTTAACTTTTGATCCTTTTCCCCCCAACAAAACAAGTCCATTTTGCTCATTAATATAACTACACAAACAAACTGCAAACCTATACTGGTAACCGAGATCAAATTCAACTCTGTTATCCTACACCACTTCTATATCAGCATCATCAATATAACAACCAACCACATCAGCTGCAGAATGTCTTCCTGCCTTAGCATAAAGACATGTATATTTGATGAGTAATTTAGCTTTCTTTAATTATAAATGTCAAGCTTGGGGAAAAAATCAGGTCTAAGCACATTAAATGAGGAAAATTAATTTTAGTAAAGTTTTTTAATACATGCGAGATAGATAATCATAACCAATATTTGAAATTAGTAGCAAATCCTTTTCTTTTAAAAATATGACCAGTTAATGACTTGATATATTAAAGCTTTTGGAAATCTAAAGGTGATGTGATTAAGTATCAAACCTTCAAAATAAGGGTAGAATTAGAATAAAATCAATAGAGGTGAGATTTTTTATGCTTACCAATGATTTTGTAAACTCTTTGTAAGTGGGAGGCCACAATTCAATTTCACACATTCAGTATCTAATCTTTTGATAAAAAAAAACTTGTAATGCTTAGGCCACCACAATAAACATCGATTGATATATTATAAAGGAAAATTGAAGGTGGGAGCCCATACAAGGCTGAGTGCATCCCTGCTTCAAAAATAATGATATTTTGACCCAGCATGAGTAGCTGTCTAGCTTAAATTGTTGTTATTCTCAATTTTCTACTTAGAAGAGCTATATGTCGTAAACCAATACAAACAAAGTGTGCAATATTTTCAAGAAATTGGAAATTCATGAAGCTTGAACTCTGACGGCAACGCATTTAACCGATTATTATAAATGCTAAATTCAAATCTCAAGTCCCACAATCTTTAGATGTCGTACACTCAACCTCTCTGTCATATTGACTTGTGACAACCTCTCTTCTCGGACATTACCTCACAGATAACCTTGTTTCTCAATCTATAATCCAACAGTTTTTGCCAACAATAAGAATTAAGCTTGTGCTGACCTTCCATATACACTCTAGAATTCCAGGGATACTGTTTCTTTCATCACTGTCGTTGCTTCCTTACTTGTCCCTTCTTTCCAAGCTTATGTGGTAGTTGATTCCATTCTTCACTCCAATTCCTCATTGAGTGATAGCATGAGAATGGTTTCTAAAGGTGGAAGCTTTGAACTTGGTTTCTTCAGTCCTGGAAACTCCAAGAACTATTACGTGGGAATTTGGTGCAGAAACATCCCAATTCAGACAGTAGTTTGGGTAGCAAACAGAGTCAACCCAATCAATGATTCCTCTGTCACTGCCACTTTAGTATTAAATCTGCACCCTCCATTTATTTTAATATAAGGATGAGAATGTGATTCTGAAAATAAAATGAGAAAGATGATTAGTCAATTTTCTCCTGATCTTGAACTGTGTTACGGAACCAGTTTTAGTGTTAAGCCTAAAGCTTAGCTAATCCTACTAATCTTATCTAGATCGTTCAAATCTAATCTGAACGGTCCAGATTTAATTTTATAAAAATCTATTTTTTTCTAAAAAAATTATTCCAATAAATGCATAATAAAAAATAAAATCAATCTATTAACTACTATTTTTTAAAAAAATAATTTTTTACTGAAAAAATCGTTATTTTAAAAAAAAAATCAAATCTGGACCGTTCAGATCCAGATCTGAACGATCCAAATAAGATTAGTAGGATTAGCTAAGCTCTGTGTTTAGCACTGAAACTGTTCCCTGTGTTACATGGCAAATACGTCGTTTACGTCCAAGTTAACAGCTGTCGTAGACTCGTGCTTGACTTGATACAACCTCTCTTCTTGGACACCTCTTTTGTTATTGGACACAAGATGATGGATTACCTCATACTCACAGATAACCTTGTTTCTCAATCTATAATCCGTCAGTTTTCTGCAACAACAGGAATTTAGCTTGTCTTGGCCTTCCATGGACATCATTTCTTTCATCACTGTCCTTGTTTCGATGCTTGTCCCTCCTTTCCAAGCTTCCATGGCTGTTGATTCCATCCTTCACTCCGATTCCTTCATGACTGGTCGCATGAGATTAGCGTCCAAAGGTGGAAACTTTGAACTTGGTTTCTTCAGTCCTGGAAACTCCAAGAACCGTTACGTGGGAATTTGGTACCGAAACATCCCAATTCAGACAGTAGTTTGGGTAGCGAACAGAGTCAACCCAATCAATGATTCCTCTGTCACTGCCACTTTAACACTCAACAGTACAGGCAGTCTCGTACTCACCCAAAATAATAGTGTCATTTGGTACTCAACTCCTCTGAAACAAGTCCAGAGTCCCGTAGCTGAGCTCCTAGATTCTGGAAATCTTGTGGTGAGAGATGAGAAGGACGATAACCCAGAAGCTTACTTGTGGCAAAGCTTCGACTTCCCAAGCGACACAATGCTACCGGATATGAAACTGGGGTACGACCTGAGAACAGGTCTGAGTAGACGTCTAACATCTTGGAAGACTTCAGAAGATCCATCTCCAGGTGACTTTGCTTTAACTCTAGCCCCTCGTGACTATCCTGAATTTTATATGATGCAAGAAGATTCAAAGTTCTTCAGAAACGGACCATGGAATGGCGTGGGATACAGTGGCTCACCAGAATTGAAACGGAATTACGTTTTTGGTTATGAGTTTGTATCCACGAGAAACGAGGCTTACTATCGGTATACCCTCAAGAATAGTGCTGTAATATCAAGGTACACGATCAACCTAACTGAACAAGCTATGATTCGCTGTGTGGTTGCAAGGTGATGAAAATTGGAAGATGTATTCTAAAAAGCCAAGTGACTACTGTGATCAATATAATCTGTGCGGACCCAACGGGAAATGTGTCATTACTGAATCACCCCCGTGCCAGTGTCTCAAAGGGTTCGCACCCAAGTCAATACAGAAATGGAACTCAGTGAACTGGTCTGATGGATGTGTCCGCAATAAACCTTTAAACTGCTCAGAAAAACACACAGACATATTCATCAAAATGGAGGGCTTGAAAGTGCCAGAAACTACACATTCTTGGCTTGATGAGACAATGAACCTAGCACAATGCAGTGACAAGTGCTTGGATTTACTAATTCAGATATTAGAGGGGCTGGTAGTGGTTGTGTCTTGTGGTTTGGTGATTTAATTGATATCAGATCTTATGCATCTGGAGGACAGGATCTGTATGTTCGAATGCCTGCTTCAGAATTAGGTGAGGACTTCTATTTCCCGCTTTATTTGGTACAATTTCGTGCTTGAATTTTCACCCCAGTTTCTTTATGTATGATTCATTCAACCACGGTTATATATGCAGAATCTGGGAACAATAAGAAAGTGATAACGATCGTTGCTATAACCATTGCTGGAATTTTATGTATGCTTTTAGTTGGGGGCTATTTCATTTACAAAGTCTGCACGAAGAGGATTGGTAAAGTTCCTTGCTTCTATTTTCAAGTTTCAACCAAGTGCCACCGTTTTAGATTTCTTTTCAAAAAGGATAAATGTGTAAATTTGATAACCAAATATTTACCCATATGTAGCAGGCACATTTTATTTTTAAAGGGTGAAAAAATAGCCTTTATGTTTTTCAAATGGAGTAAAAAAAAGCAAAACCGTTAGTCTTATGTTAACGGTTTTACTTATTTTGCTCCATTTGAAAAACATCAAGGCTATTTTTTCACCTTTTAAAAGTAAAATGTGTTAGCTGCATTTGGGCAAGTATTTATATCATGTATTATTTGTAAATATGGGTTGGGATTAAGGTAACATGCCATTTAGCAACATGAACTAGGAAAGTCATTCCTAATCATGAATCCAACCCAAGAATCAGTTAATTAATTGTTGATGACGAGAGAGCCCATCGAGAAATATATTCACATTATGTATTTGTGAACAATTGTGCATACAGTCATCATCCACCTCAAGCCCTTACACAACTTCCCTGCTTTTTTCAGAGAAATCAAAAAATGCAAATGTTGAAATTCAAAACAGTGAGAGAGATGATCTAGATCTCCCGCTGTTTGATCTTCCAACAATAGGACAAGCCACCGAAAATTTTTCGGAGAAGAGTAAAATCGGACAAGGTGGATTTGGACCAGTATATTGGGTATGAACTCAGAATCACTTGTGTATTTTATAAATAGTATTATTTCAACACCCTCAAAACATTTGACTTGCAGGGAAAATTATTAAATGGACAAGAAATTGCTGTGAAGAAGCTTTCAAGAAGATCAGAGTTAGGATTGATTGAATTCAAAAATGAAGTAAAATTTATTGCCAAACTCCAACATCGAAATCTTGTAAAACTTATTGGATGTTGCATTGAAGAACAAGAAAGGCTCTTGGTATATGAGTACATGTCAAATAGAAGTTTGGACTTCTTCATTTTTGGTACGAACAGAAGAAAGTGTATAATTACATGAAGCATTTTAGTACCAATTAGTTAAACACGTTATGACACTTCAAATTTGACTTAGTAATTCTTGCAAGAGAAATAATTTACCTTTTACGTTTGTAGATGAAACCAAAAGGAAATTGTTGGATTGGTCGAAGCGTTTCCACATTATTATAGGAATTGGCCGGGGTATTCTGTATCTTCATCAAGATTCAAGGTTACGGATAATTCATAGGGATTTGAAAGTAAGTAATATTTTACTTGATGACAATTTGATCCCAAAAATATCAGATTTTGGGCTTGCTAAAACTTTTGAAGAGGGGGAAATAGAAGGCAATACAAAAAGAATAATGGGCACGTAGTAAGTTTCTTTGTCTAATCTTACTTTTAACCAACTTCTCATCTTCTCATTTCTAATTTGTTTTAATATTGTTTTTGATATTTTATAGTGGATACATGGCTCCTGAATACGCATTAGATGGGCTATATTCAGTGAAATCCGATATGTTTAGTTATGGCATATTAATACTAGAGATTATAAGTGGAAAGAAAAATAGAGGGTTTTTTCTAGAAGACTCCAAGCACAACCTTATTGATTACGTGAGTATTCTATATATAGTTTTATAACCTTTTTCCGTTTGCACTCAATTGAAATGGGATGACTAATAACCAAGTTAACTGTTTCAGGCATGGATGCTATGGAAAGAAGGAAGGGTTTTGGAATTGATTGATAATAACGTAGAGGAGACATGCAATGTATCAGAAGTTATGAGATGCATTCATGTGAGTTTATTGTGTGTGCAACAACATCCAGAGGATAGGCCCACCATATCATCTGTAGTGTTGATGTTGGAAAGTGAAGTTGAACTTCCTGAGCCTAAACAACCTGGTTTCTTTCATGGCAAGGATTCAGTTGAACCACATACTTGCAACTCCAGTCAAAACCAACGTAGCTCAACCAATGAAATGACAGTGAGCTTACTTGAAGCCAGGTGAATTTGACTACATATGGTGGCTGTAAATTAATGTACGCATACATAAAGTGAAACAATCATTGCAGCAGAACTGAGTAGAATGCAGAATGATGTTGAAGGCGACAGAAAATTTTGGGTTTTGAGCTGTGACACTTACAACATAAATTAAATCACGTTGGTAGGCAGTTACACAAATTACAAGTTGTTTAAGTAAATGTTTGGATTACTTTTATGGTTTTGGTGAAACAATGATATGTTAAGACCATAGATGATGATTTGATTGCCTGAGCTGTGAGAATGAATTGAATGAGCATGTACAGCTTAGTTTCCCTACAAGGCCAAGCAATTTCATTCTAAGGTCGATCTGGTTCAATCGATGATAATCACAGAGTATCAAACTAATTGATCAAGTTACAATTAGAAGTCAAGTGGTACGTTTTCTTTATGTGTGAATTGGACGAGAAGACCAAATGTCTGTCTTTGCATTGAATCCTAAATGGAATAAACGCACTTGTTTTGTTTCACATTGGCATAATATTGGAACACTGTTTGCAAAATCTGTTGCTTGTGATGGACACCGGAGCTATGCTTAAAGAAGAATTTAAAGATTTGGATTTAAGATCCATGACCGCCCAAACGAAGAAGAAAAAGATTTGGAGTTGAGATCATAGCAGATGCTAAATACGTCTGTATATTTATAGATCTCTTACATGAATATATTATTTGTATTTCAATATGAAACCTCATTATTACGTTTACCGGAATTTAACTTAGTGTTAGCCATCCATGTAAACTCTAATATCCAACTCTTGTTTTTTTTTT
>QFDD01005086.1:0-14922 GCA_006871305.1 Vachellia collinsii | reverse complement strand
GAAGCGGAAAGCCCAGCACCATCTAGCCCTAGAAGAAAGAAATAAACCCAGGAATATGAGATGGATAGACATAACATTCTTTACTCGGGCTGGGAGTTGAGCACCTTATTCTGTCAAATTTGTGAATGAAAGGGGGGCAAAGGATGGAAGAACGTAATGTTACCTCTCTTCTCCAGATGAGGAAGACGGTGGGCGACGATGGAGATGACCATCGGGGGGAGCGAAGGTGAAGAAGGCTGAGAGCGCCGGGGGAACAGAGAGGGCAATGGGCAACGAGCGAAGGATGGGCGACGGGGGGAGCGGAGATGACCATCCAGATGAGGAAGACGATGGGCGACGAGCAAAGGATGAGGGCGCCGGGGGAACAGAGAGGGCAATGGGCAATGGGAACCACGGTATCTGAAAATCGTAATGCACCCAATATGTCTCACAGTGAATTGGGAGAATTTGAAAAGCATATTTTCCGGTAAAAAGGGGGGAACAAATTAATGAGTTTTGATGCCGTTGTTTTCTCATCATGACTGCAAGAGAGGAAATTGAAATTTTGAATGAGCTTCTCGTGGTGAACAAAGAACCTGAGCTGGACAAAAATTTAAACCGTAATATGCTTCAATAGAAAGAATTTGGAAAGTCATATTTTCCGGTAAAAAGGGGGGAACAAATTAATGAATTTTGGAGCTGTTGTTTTTTCATCATGACTGCAAGAGAGGAAATTGAAATTTTGAATGAGCTTTTCATGGTGAACAAAGTACCTGTGGCTTGACAAAAATTTAAACCGTTGATACATTTTATCAATAAAAACTGAAAAAAATTTGAATAAACTTTTTGTGACGACAAGAAACCTAACAGGACAGGAATTTGAACAATTTACACATTTTATCAATTAAAATTAAAATTTAAAAATTACATTAATAATTTTACCAAAAAATAAAAAGAATAATATTAATTTAACAAACTCTATTAGTTACTATTATTTACTAAGCTAATACTTCTAATAATTTAAAAATAAAAAAAATCTATTATTCAAACTTCAATTTCTTTATTGTATTTCAAAATTAAAAACATTTTTAAAGCAAATCTCAACTCAAACTAATTAAATTTTATGATTAAATGGGAAAATTCATTATGTACAATTCATCTTTGAGTTTGATCAAAAAGAAAAATTCATCTTTAAGCGCACCACTTTCCTTCTTTTCCCTTCTTATTAGTTGTCACCACAATTTCAAGAAGCCTATTTTTTCGGTTTACAAGTTTGGATTCTCTCATTTTTCCTATTTCTCATTTTTTTCTTCTAAGAATCATCTATCCATCATTTGTGTGGAGCACTAAAAACAGAAGAAAATGGAACAGAAATTAGTGAAACATAAATTAGTGAGTAATTTATATATAAATTTTTCCTACTACCTCCATCTCATTCCAGATCGTCCACTCCGCTCACCACCATCAGCTCCCACCTTTTCTGTCTCAATTTCTTCCTCTTTTCCTTTCTCCTCTCATCTTCATACGAATGCATGTATTTATATATAAATATATATTTGTAATATGAATTAGATATTTGAAGTATAAATTCACCACCAACAAAAGATACATCTCCATAGCCTTGCATTGCTTTATTAATGTTGTAAAAATATATAAAGTATATGAATAAATAAATAATAAAAAATAACTAATTAAGTAATTAATTAAGAATACAAAAGCAAATGAATAATTTATTAATATAACTAGAGTTCACTCCCGCGCAATGTGTTTATTGATGTAACATATTCATTAAATTCGACATTCATATATTCAGTAAATGCAATTAAAATGAACTATTAAACTTTATTAGAATATATCATACAACTTTTATCATTACATTCTCCATGGAATACAAATATTAAATGCTAAAAAAATATTTTAATTACAGCAATTATCATAACGAGAAACAGACTTTAAATTCAAACTATGTTGTTACATATGTGAAAGAACAACCATAATAATGCACCTACCTGTAGCATTTCATCATCATCACCAGAAATTCATCCCTGCCGTACAATCTGCTATGTGATGAGCATCGGGCTCAAGCTGGCAGAAAGCAATTCTTATAGTTAATGGTTAGATGCCAACAAATGTAAAAAGTCAACATTGTTCAAAGCTAAGATAAAAATAAGCTTCTAATGTAAATCAATATACTGAAAAATTATTATTCCAAAGCATGTAACAGATCTCTTAATTTAAAATAGATAAACCAACAGAAAAGCCAACATTGTTAATACTTAATATTAACTACTTACTATTATTGATGGACAGGAACTTGGCTTCTAGTCTCTCATCTTCAACAAGCAATTCGTGAGTTCTTTCATTATGATGTACCTATTTCAAGTTTTTAGCTTCAGTAATCGATCTCTTTAAATCATTTGTTGAAAAAAAATGTTCATCTTCTAAACTCTTGTGTTTGAAGAAGGGCCTATCTTGTGAGGGAAACCCAGAATGAGTTGTTCATACAGTACACAAATCTTTTTCCCCATGCACCACGAAAGATCTTCTTGAGTGAATCTATGATAATTTCTCATAGTTAACATGTGTTGTTATTTTTTTTTAATTTAGATCATTTTTTAGATTAATGGCAGAACTTTTAACCAAGAAAAATTCAAAGGAGGTCACATAAATGCCCTTCAACCCCTAAATATATTTCACATAACATATAGGATATATATTAACTCAACTAAAAAGGAAAAGTATTCACCTTCTTTTACACAACCACCGTTTCGCAACAGAGCTTCAAGCTCTGCCTTATCTACATCTTCCTTAGCTTGCACATTACATGCAGGATATATGACTATTATTTAGCATCAAATGCATATTATGTAATGCAGATGAAGCTCCAAAAGAGAAAAATGTATACTTCATCCGTAAAATAATTAGGAGACCGCACATACTTGAAATGGAAATTCGTTAGAGTAAAAGCTCTATGTAGGAAAACCATAACTATAGAAGAAAAGGAAAACGGTGCTAAAGAAGCACTCACCCCTGGGGCCCGTAAAACTCTCTCTCTATGAAATCTAAGCTGTTGAATGATGAAAATAAAACTTCAATACCATAAATAAAGCCCCAGTGCACTTTTTCCTTCATGAAGAATTATATGGCACCAGATTCAATCATGAACAATTATATTTCACATAACCTATAGGATATATATTAACTCAACCAAAAAGGAAAAAGTATTGACCTTCCTTTACATAGCTACCGCTTTGCAATAGAGTTTCAAGTTATGCCTTATCTTCATCTTCCTTAGTTTGCACATTACATGCAGGATATATGCATATTATTTCGCATCATATGCATATTATAATGCGGATAAAGCCCCAAAAGAGAAATATGCATACTTCATACATAAAATAATCAAGAGACCACACATAGCAGCATCTAAAAGGCATTGCAAGAGACCACACATACTTGAAATGGAAATTCGTTATAGTAAAAGCTCGATGTAGGAAAACAATAACTATAGAAGAAAAGAGAAAAGGTGCCAAAGGAGCACTCACTTTGGCTCCCTCATGTCTACCATCAAATGAAAATTGTCTTATAAGTCGTCTGCTTCTCGGCATCATCAAATTCAAGTAGATGCTGTAAAAGATAGGGAGAAAAAAAAGCAACAACTCAAATACTTGAAATGTCAAATTCTAAAGCATGTATATTTCACTATCCCTTGGCAGGAGTAGCCTGTCATTACTATATCTCACAAATTTGTTTTCAATTATGCCAGACCTTTAAAATTGGAGTTCCTTCAAATCTGACAAAAGAAAAAAGTATGTGGGAAATAAAGATCTTCTTCTGCATAAAACATGAAACCAAATACGTGCACATATGCATGCAAGAGAACAAAATTCATAAGATCCTCTACTCGTTGGTTGCATGCATTGCGAAATATAAAACCAATCATTAATTACATCACAAAGAAGAATAAAGGCCCTTGATTGTAGAACTTGAAGATATCGTTGCATAACTGTGGTACCTTAGAACCTACAACTTCCAACTGATGAAATCTTTTCATTTGTTTTGCAATTTTAGCTACCAGCTTTGGCTCCCTCATGTCTGACATTGAAATAGTGCATAAATGATGTCAAACACGTTGTAGCTGAACTAGTAGAGTTATAAAAAGTGCATATACTTAATCGAGTGAGCAATATTTATATTCTATGCTTACGTTCCAAATTCACTTAATTAGCACATCACAAAAATAAAAATAACTAAAGCTGTGGAGAAATAAAAGAGAAATTATTTTGCCACATTATCCTTATATTGACATTTATCATGCAATGATGCAACTGAAAGGTAAAAGTTAGATGACCATACTATTGATGGTGGTAAAATACAATGATAAAGTCTATATTAGCGAGTTGAAGCTGAACTTGCCCCTCCACTAATTCCATTTCATTCAAAAGTAGCATTTTCAGAAGTTGTTTTATGAGCCCTTATACTCTAAATGAACCTCTAAAAATAACATTACACAACTACAAGCACTTCAGGGGTAGAACGATTTCAACAACAATATTAATATGCCATAGTGGAATTGTTCTTATAAGGAAAATCGCAATATTAACGCTGAGATGCACAACATTCATGCATGGCATAACATGGATCTCATATTTGAGAAATTTATAAGCTGCACTCTAAGCCAAAATTGCAGTAGTGATATTACAGTTGCAGTAGTTTCTACAGCCACATCAGGCCAAAATGGTAGAATGAAATTTCCATATTGATCAGCACTTTTCGGCAATCAACATATCAAAATCTAAAATCATGTGCGGACATTGCATAAAGGGAAAAACATCTACAAGCTGATACCTAACCACAATAAATTGGAGGACCAAATTTAAACACATAATCAGAAAAACACCGAACAAATTCCTCAGAGGAAGTAGACACTGTACAACTAACTAAGCCAAAGTTTACGTTTAAAATCAAGGCATCATTCAAGAGCCAAAGCAAAACCATTTGATCCTCTATTTGGCAGTAGCACAGAATAGTAGACAGAAAGTGAATTAAACTACAAGAATTTGCCGAGCAGATCATAGACAAAATTAAAATATAAGTCCTACAACTTACTTTGAGCAGTACATCACTTCCAGTAAGATAACCAAAATGCTAGATCAAAAGGGAAAAGAGCGGAGGATCAAATAATAAGTCAAACAGTAACAATGCTTATGAAGTTGACTAGGCATTGACCACGATTTTTTTCAGCGTTTCACAGACCTTGTCGACTTTTGCCTTCGATAAACCTTTGATACTAGTTCGATGCTATGGAATATAGTCATTTATTACTTAAAAGGATGAAGATATCGTGAAGCCAGATTAAATATATGTTGGAAGAGTTTTGTTACTATTAGAAGGCTAAAATTGAGCAAATAATGTGAGTATTATTAGTTAAGAAATCTATCAAACCTTCTATGTGTGCATCATCAAGCCATTGAAGGTATATATTCTTGCGTCCTGAAGCTTCTTTGCAACTCTGGCATTAATACCTTGAGCAACCACTGTACAACTTTGGTGAGCAATTTTAATGTCTAAGAAGCTGGTTAAGAAGAATAAAATGCTCCTCACCTGGTCCAGGCAACATAATTCGTTAAATTGCGTCTCTAGTCCAGTAGCTGTCAAGCAAGAAGAAGATGAGCAATGATTCGATCTCCTCCTCCCACTCTGTTTTACCTCATGAAGAGGATGATGATGATGATGAATAGTGGGGTACTGTGAACTAAAGACCTTGATGACGACTTGAACAGCGATTTGGATTACCACTGTGTGGGAGAAAACGATGGAGAAGAGGGGGAGGGCAGCGTTTGAGAGTCCTGAAATGTGAAGTTGAGGGAGCCTGTGAAGAAGGTACATCTCTTTCGAAAAAGAGAGCTTTGGGCAGAGTGAAAGAGCAGAGATCAGTATACCAATTCAAAATTTGTGGCGGGCTTCGTTTTGTATGGAGGGAAAGGGAAAGAAACAGAGGCAAGGAGCTGCACGGAGCCAAATGTTGAGGCACGTTTTTCTATGCAAGCTGTGAAATGCTTATGAACAGTGATAATGTGATATGACTCTAGAGCCATCGTGGAGCCGTGGAGTAGAGACTGGCCTGGTGGAAGACTTTTTGATGTTTTAGTTGATGGTGGAAGACTTTTTAATGTTTTAATTGATGTTTGGTCATTATAATTTACCCTCATTTTAATTTTGTTCCATGTAATTTAATACCATAGGTTTTGGTTATTTTTCAAAATAGATTACTAACGTCTATCCTCAATTGACAAACTAACATCTATATATTAATTTTCAATTGTCTCATAGGTCTCAAATTCATCACAATTTATAACAAAAGCAAGTTTATTTAGTTAAAAGCCCTCTGCTGATTTGTTATTAAAAAATTTGGATAATTAAATTATTTTATTTCTTGTACCTCATTTTAATTCTCCCATATTTTTTAAGAAAGCATTAAATTATTAACAAAATTGTGGATTATAAATAATGTTTTAATGAGAAAGATAAATTATATATATTCACACAAAAATGAAAACGGAGAAGGGAATTTTTATAAAACAAACATAGCTAAGAGTCTAAGAATCAAGGTATTTAATATGAGCCAAACACACTCATTAAATTGAATAAATAAGAAAAGAACAAAGCAAACAAATTAATAAATAATAGATAAAATATATTTAACAAATCTGCTAATCCATAAAAGTAAATAAATATATGAAAAATGTGTGTTATAGTAAATATAATATTTAATTATTAAACAAAATAATATATATATATATATATAACAATGACATGAGAAATAGCCCTTGCGAACTAACAGTCATGGCAAAACTATATCACATCTATATTGAACCAAACAAGATTATATGTATAAATGAATGAAAAAAATTGATTAAATATAATAAAATATAGATTTAAAAATGAAAGGTAAGTAAGCATACAAATAAATAACAGATAAAATATATCTATCAAATCTGCTAATCAATAAAAATAAATAAATATATGAAAAAGTGTGCTAAAGTAAATATAATAATTAATTATGAAATAAGATCATACATATAATAGTGACATAAGAAATAGCCCCTAGAAACTAACAATTATAGTAGAACAATATCACACCTATATTGATCCAAACAAGATTATACATATAATTGAAAGAATAAATTGATTAAATATAATATGGTTGTAAAGTAATAATAGAGAAGTAGTAGATAATCTGAATTCCTTATCTTGGTATGTACACAAAGAAGGTCTACATATACAAGAGTAAGAAGTCTGCGCATTTATGCCTATTTGATATGATTAATTGACCAATCGATGACTAATTGCCTAATCCCTAATTTGTTTAGTAATATATAAAAAAATCCCCAATTATGTGATTTTAAAACCCCCCTCAAGTAGGAGCATATATATCAATAATGCCCAACTTGTTACAAAGATATTCCACCTGTGTCCCACCCAATGCTTTCATCAGGAGATCACCTAGTTGGCCATTCAATTATGTATGTCCTATAGAAATGAAATTCTCCTTGATCTTGTCACAAATGAAATGACAAACGATTTCAATATGTTCTGGCACTTATATAATACAGAATTAGAAGCTATGTGTAGGGCCGCTTTATTACTTTGCAAGCAATGATGTGATAATACCAACTTCTCTTGGAAAACTCATGATTTCTTAGGCTCATTGAAACATAGCTCTATATTCATCTTTTGCCAAGGAACAAAAAACCGAATTGGTTGGTTCGAATTGAAAACCGGTGAATCGATCTTGTTCAAATGTGAAGCGGGATGCTGGTTGACTCAGATCAACCCGATGAACCCGCCTTTTTTATTATCAAAATTTTCCTTAAAATGATGCCATTTCGATTTTAAAAAAAAATAGTAAAATGAAAACAGAAAGCCCTAAAAGCCTTCACTAGTCACCACTCTACCTCTTGCCCTCACCTCACCTCACGCTGAGTCCGGCCTCACCTTTCTATCGGCCATTCTGCTCACTATCTCGCTACTCCCACCTCACCTCGCCTGGTGTTGTCACTTTTGGGTTGCCAAAGTTAGACCGTCTCGCTTTGCTCACCTTGCCTGTAGCCATTTTGCTCTCTATTGCCAATGCTCTTACTCTATCGATCTTGCCCCGCCGCTCTTGTTCTTGCTCGCCTCACTCTTGCGTTGTTGCCATCGCTATTGGTAATTTATTCCCCTTGTTCCAACTTTTAATTGTTATTCGTTGTTTCGTGTTCGATTGGGTCATTACTTTGCCAAATGCCAACTTTTAATTGTTAAACCCCTTGTTCTAACTTCATCTTCCTTGCAAACCAAAAGTATATGACGGTCCATGAATTTTTCCTACATGCATGAGTTTAATGTATATATAATCCTTTTTGGTTAAACAATGAGAATTTAGAGAACATAGAGTATAATACATAGATGGGTTTATGAGAATACCTTAGTAAAATTGAAGGAAGTATGAAATATCACAAGATATAATATTGTGGTGGTTGTGGGGCTGCTTCAAATTTGTAGGATGTGTGTTTACTGTTTAGTGTTCAAGGCAAAGGGTCATTATACAGCAGGAGACATAGAGACCACTAAATGCCCTTTAATATTCAAATTAATAATCAATATATATAGATATTAATGCTTAGTTTCCTTAAATAGTTGAATCAGTAATGGCTTTGCATTCTTGATCTTTGATTTGCATATGAATTTAATGATGCTTTTGATTATTAATGATTATTAATTCAATGACTAAAAGATTGTAACTGATAAGGATGAATATTTTGAAATTAAGGATTATTAAAAGTGTTGTATTTTAATATTGTCAACCAAATATTATTATTTTAATATGACTGGTTTGACTGCAGGTTAACTTTGATCTGACCCATTAACCCTTGACCGGTTCAGTGCCTAGTCTGATTTTTTGGACCTTGGCTTCTGCACTTGATTTTAGTACCATGCCTTGCTTCTTACTCCTCCAAGATATAATATTACCACCCACAAATACATAATATCTTTTGGTGGATCTTCTTGTAGCCTTTGTTCTTGCATAATTAGCATCACAGAAGCACTCAATCTTAGTATGTCCATACTTCTTAAACAATATGCCACGATGTAACCCCTATATTATATTAAACCTCAAAATTCATCGCAATTGTTTATTAATTCATGGTCGAGGATACAAGAGATATAGGTGAAATACCTTGCTAACAAACCAACAACAATATAAAATTTGACTATGGGCACAATACCCGCCCGCAAGTCAACACAAATAAATCACCACAAATCGATTAATCATAAATCATTAAACATATAGTCTCATATAATTCCTCACATAATTCCGTAGGTCTTAGATCTATCAAAAGATAGTTCATTAAAGACAAGTCTAATATCACGCCCAAATCACAGAGATATAATTAAAGTATGTGAAGGACAGACCGTTAGTCGCCTTAGGTCCACTTCAAAAATTAACCGAATTAATGTAATATAGTTACAATCTGGGTCGTATTCACTTTGAGGAGTTGAAAAATTAAATTAAATCCTAGTAAAAAAAATGCAAGCAACCTAAACTAAAAATTAATTTGGGGAATTGCTAACCAAATATTATGAATTAAAATGAATAAAAAAAACTTCTTTTTTTTTTATATTTTTATATGAAATTGCTGAAAATGAATAATGGTAAAAGAAAATAAAAATCAAACGCACAAATGAACAATAATAACAACTAATCCTCCAACTCAACAACACAGGCAATCCTCACTTCAATGGATACGAGAATCAAAATAATGAATTCAGAATTATAATTAAGCTGTAATCCAACGACCGAGCCACCTCGAATTGTCACAAAATATTTTTCAAAATTCCAACTTACCCATTGCAACCAGAATAGCAAAATGGAATTAAGGAAGATAAAACCCAGTGCTTAATTATAACTCTTAAATTCAAAATAACAAAATTAAAGTTAGCAAGAGATAATATGATCCAAGATTCAAAGCTACCTTAGAAAATCACAATATACTAACTCCAAAATCAATACAAATGTCATACCACAACATTATAATTGAAATTGAAGCTATAATCAATCCAATATCAAATGCTAAGCAATAATCCAGTCACAATAATCTCCAAATATAATCAGATTAAACAATACAATTTATTCCAATAATTAGAAAAACTATCCTAAGACCTAGGAATTGTTAAACAATTACTGGATAGGAAATTAAAGTACTAAAACTCACCTTTGAAGGCCCAAGCTCCTGCCATTGTTGTTGAATCAGAGAATTAGAGAGTGCTAGCCACAGTTTGACATTAAGAATGCCAAAATAAAATCCCTGTCAAGAGCTGCCATGGAGGAAGAAAATTGAGAGGGTCAAAGATGAAATGGGAGGAATTGATGATATTGTGGGAGGAGAGTGAGAGGGATGGAGAGTGAAGGTGGTGTGGTGAAGATGAAAAAAATGGGGAAGAGCTTCTGCAGATGAGCAAACTGCTGCTGTCTGTGCAAAGGAGTCTAATGGTTAGGAAGATGAAAAAATGAAGGTGATGGAGATGGTGACAATGGAGAAGAGTTTTTGGATGGAGGGAGAGAAGAATGATGAAAAATGGATGAAGAATGAGCTATGGAGGTGCCCCGTCACTGCTGTTCTAAGATGGGTCTCTGTGCGTCGTTCCTCCCTCCTGGAACTGATAAAAAAAATCCCTAAAAAGTTGATGCGGAAGGAAGAAAAACGCTGCTGTGTGCTTTGATCCTTCTCTGGCATTTTCAAATTCCAGGTCCTTCTCTGCTATTTCAGAAATTTCAGATTTGCTTTAGCTTTGGTCCTTCTCTGGCATTTTCGAATTCTAGGTCCTTCTCTACCATTAATTTGGATCATGTTATTTTTTTTGCTTTTCTTCTTCTTCTGTTTTTTTTTGAATTTATCTTTTGATCCCAAATTCTTCTAAGGGTACCTACAATGAAAATCGATATTGAGTAGCATCAAAAGTCCTAAAAATCAATTATTTAACAAATAATTAGCTTTAATGTCATATAATTGCATTTAATAATAATTAATGCAATTAAACTCAATAAAAGCCCAAAAATAGCACTAAAATCCCTTGAAATGCTACAAATTCACTTGATAAAATCTTATTAATTCAGTATGCAAGTACTATAAGTTCAGCAAAATACATCTCTTAACAGAATAACCTAAGCCACCAAGCCTATAGTGATAGAAGCTATCAAAATGTTGGCTGCTTCCCTTCATGCCTCGAACTACTAAGGTCATCTCTTGAAAAACAATAAACAATTATAGGGTGAGAGTCCTAATAATCGACAATTAATTTATAGAATATACATTTCGAGATTGTAAGTCAGGTAAACAGTGCTAAGATGTAATATTCAAACAAAATCAAGATTTTCTATTTACTACAATCACAATATATAGATGTTCCCTCTATCCTTCTCCTCCAAATCACTCCATGATGTGGATTGGTTTAATGCGCTGAGCAACTCGACTAAGGTCCAGTAACCGTATTGATCCAACCTTTCCCCCTTTATTATCCCTCTTGGGTCTATAATCAAATAGTGTCTAGCCTCCCACTTGGGTCTAGGCCGATTTCTCATTTAGGTCTGTGTCACATTAAAGCCAACCATTATGATTAGTAGTGGTGACAATCGCAGATATAAGACAAGCTCCATCATCACAGGTCCACCACCTACTTCGATAAAGCCTAATATTCTAATCCCCCACAAGTACATTAATCACAATTCATCTAAAATAAGGATATGCTCTAAAATAGTTTAGCATACATATCTCCAAACAAAACATATTATTTCAAAACCATGGCCAACTTTATATGTCGGCGTGGCCAACCCTTCTAGCCTCATGGCAAAACCTCTCAGGTGTAGTTTTTTTGCGACCAACTTTGGTCTTTCACCACAACAAACTCCTCAAACTGATGAGGACTTTGCTCTCTAATCACTTTCACTAGGGCAAACCTTGAACTTCACTGTGAACACCTCAACTCCGAGAGGATTTCATCTCTCAGATCCCTACTGATGCAAAAATCTGGTTTTCTATAGAAACTTGGAACTTTCATATCTTTTTGTACAAATATCCAAATTAAGCAATCTATGGCTCTTTAGAAAGCTTATATAAGGGAATATTTTCATACAAAATTCCAAGTCAATTGGAATCCATTTACTAATTTTTACCCAATTATGCCATTTATAAGGATGTTGGACCCCTTTTAGCTTGTTTGCATGCTCAATTCCATTTCATTTTATGCATACCACATCATACTTCACTTTACTAGCATACAAGGAATGTATTTACATCAAACATCACATATCTCCAAAAATATAGAGGTTTATGCTACATTTATCCCATAGTGCACATGAAACCAAAATGCTATGCACAACATGTGCAAGCTTTCCTTCACCATTTAGTCACCACTTCATTCTTGGATTTCCTTGCCTTTGCCCTTTGAACTTGTGCCTATGGTTAGTCATTGAAAATAATGAGATTTTAAGGAAATCCTAGTAGCAAATATCTTTGACTACCACATCAACATGCATGATTATACATATGTCTACTAGCATGCCATGAAACTATTAACAAAATCTTACTCATACTATCACATTTGCACATGGACAAGGTATCATTGCATAGCTACAACCATGTACACTCACAAGCAAGGATTTACATGTCGTATGGCTACAACCTACATCATACATGGCAAAGTAACACAAGAAATAATCAAATACAATGTAAATGTCAAAGTTAAAAGTTATGCTACCTTAAAGCTTTAACTTTCCAAATGGATTTCAAAGGCTTATTTCTTGAGCTTAATGGCTTCTCTTTGGCAACTCACACTCCTACACATGCCATAGTACAATTGGCATTAATACAAGCCATCACTAGTGCATTATAACCATTAACACTTCTTAAAACTCAACCTTGACTATTAACTTCTAACTTTGACAAATGTGATTCCAATGCTTCCGAAATTGTGCTCTTACTTCTACCATACACAATTTTGCCTTCTCAATCCAATGAAAGCATTAAAACACACAATCATACTCCTTCCCCCCTTAACCTCAGCTGATGAAAATGCACAAAAATTGGAGGTGAGATTTTGAAAAATTTCTCTCCGTAGATATGCATCATCTCATTCCTACACAAATTTCCAACCATCAAATGGCATAAACACATGATATTCATGCCCTCTCAATTTTGATCAACAGCTAGGGGTAAGGGTTTTGTGCCAAAATCTCATAACAGACTCAAATCAATTCTAACTTGTCATCAGCATGCAATACAACATGCATAGAGTTGATTTGTGACACTTAGTGTTGAGACTCTTACTTATTCTCACTTTCTCTCTTAAGCCCTCTTCAAGTACACTCTTGAAATTCTTTCATCACAGCCCTAGAGAGTACTATAGGCCACTAGAAAGGAGGAATAAGGCCCATATACAAGTTTTATAGAAAGAATCAAGCTCATAGCCACATCTTACCTTGACTTTCAGCTTGATTTTCTCTTCTTTGTTATATATGATTAGTTTTGATGATGTCAAATATATAAGAGCAAAAAGTTTGTATAATGTATATTGACTAACAACTATATTTAATGTAAATTTCTTATATAGTTTGGTCAATGAAAAGGAGAAAAGTTGTTTGAGATTAATTATGTAGAATGATCTTATAAAATAAAATGAGAACATCAAGTTTCAAGCTTTTATATTGTAATTGGAGGATGATGTGGTTATATAACTCAATTTGTAGTTTACATACATGTTATATCATCATACATTGAGTTACATATCATCTAACCTTCATTTGGATGCTCAAAATTGTTTCTGGAAGTCCAAACTTGAGTCCTGACTCATAAACTCGAGTTAAATGAGTGTTTGAAGTTTTATGAAGCAAAACTTGAAGTGAAACTCGAGTTTAGAATCAAGTTTTGGGATTTTTGAACCAAAACTCGATTTTTAAGAAGTTAAAACTCGAGTTTCGGGCTCCTCTGTTCAGCTCTGTTTCTGTCTCAGTTTTACATGTGTTCAGTATTTTGACTATATCTCCCAAACCACACGTCCGATTGATGTGAAACCAGTTTCATATGAAACTAGACTCAAAATGCGGTTTATATACATCAAGAACAAAATCAAAGCATTTCATATGAAGGAGATATGGTTTTCTAAATCTTGGAGGTCAGATTTAGCGCTTTATCACTGACCTGTGCTTATTGTGACTACCATAACTTTCGCAATACAAAATATTTTGAACTGATTATTCTTTCATTTGAAAGTAGATTCAAAGAGATTTCCAAGGATATCTTATTTGCAAATTTTGGAGTTGAATTGAGAGAGTTATGGCCGTTACAAGTTGAGCTTTGTGTTGAAACCTGAAACATGTGCTGAGTCATGAACAGAACTCGAGTTTTGGGTCTCCAGAACTCGAGTCTCGGGCTTCAACCTTGGTTTTTCACAACTTTTTGAAGTAAAACTCGAGTTATGGTTTATGGAACTCGAGTTTCGGGCATGGAACTTGCTAAACTCGAGTTTTGGTCTACAGAACTCGAGTTTCGGGCATCGAACTTGCTTTTTTCACGTAACTTTCACGTAAAACTCGAGTTTGACAAGAAGTTTTCATCACAACTCGAGTTATGAGCATCAGAACTCGAGTTTCGAAGAGAGAGAAACCAAAACTTCCTTCACAACTCGAGTTTCAACAAGAGTTATGACAGAACTCGAGTTTTGGGAAATCAGAACTCGAATTTCAAGCTCTGGAAAACTTCTAAACTTCAAAACTCATTTCCAAAACTTGAAGTTTCAATAAAGGTTTTGAGGGAACTCGAGTTATGAGAATCAAAACTCGAGTTTCGAAGAGAGAGAAACGAAACTTCCTTTTCAACTCAAAGTTTCAACAAAAGTTTTCTA
>QFDD01005085.1:0-11162 GCA_006871305.1 Vachellia collinsii | reverse complement strand
ATGAAAGATTTACCTAACTCCATGAATCACCCATTGATTACTTCAGAGTTTAAATTGCAATCGAAGATCATTGACCAACCTATCATTCCGCCATCAATTATTTATGGATCGGACAATCAATTATTGACCCAAGCTTATGACTGATTATTCTATTCCTCTCTATCTAAATTCTCCCTCAAAACAGTACTGTGCTAGATTATTCATCAATTCCTAATTCCGAAACTTAAACCCAGTGCACCCTGTTTTTCACAGAGGCTCAATTCCTCCGCGTCTACGCTATGGTACTTTTACTTTACATCAAAACGAAGACAGTAACAGAGTGGGAATTCAATACGCGGACGAAGAAGATTGCATCTTGGAAAAGAAAAAGAAAATAAAAAAGAAATCTTTAGCCCACCACATATCTATCTACCACCTTCTTTTTCCAACTCTCAATCTGGGTCGCTGAGCTTCGGTGTCTCTTTCGACTCTTCCATTTAAGCTCTTCTTCACCCTTATCTCTTCCTCGATTGTTCTCTGTCCAAATTTTTTTTTTTGGTATCCTGCTGCTGCTGACAGAGCCTGTTGGATCTTTGATTTGTTTTTAGTGCTTATTCTAAGTACTGGGTTTGTTGGTGAGTGCCTCTAAACATGTGGGGTTTTATTCTTTGCCTTCCTAACTAGGGCACATGTTGATATTTTTTTAATATTCTGAGAGCGTGATTTTGGGGATAGGTCTTATTGGTCCCATAGGGAAAGCAGCCCCGGGTACGACCTTGTACATTTCTCTTGTCAAACCCCAAAATGATGGCTTCGTTCCATTACCATGGAGCTTCAATTCATTTTTCAAGGTCTTGAATTGTTAGTCTAGTTCATTAGTTCATGCGTGTAATGCAGAGTCGGGTATGGATTGTTTGTTGTTGTGAGTGTGTGTGGTGCGTTGCTCGCTAGTTCACATATTCTCGAGGGAACCAAATGGGATCTGGCAATGAAGTTCATTCGATTGGTGAATTCAATTTAGATGCTCAGTGGTTGATAGATCCCAAGCAATTATTTGTTGGGCCAAAAATTGGAGAAGGTGCGCATGCTAAAGTGTACGAAGGAAAGTAAGTCAAACTCTTTCGTTTGATTTTCGTTTCTGTTTGAGGACTCAAATTTGGTTTTTGAATCCCCCTGTCCTGAAAATTTCCCTTCATGTTCTTCAGAATTGTTTCGAAATTTGTTTTTGATTTATAAGCCAGTCTTATCTTTCTTCCCCTTTTGCGTCAACCACTAATCTCATATCTAGATTTGTGACTACATCACAGCCACAGTTTGTACGGCTTCTCTTGTACATATTCTGCATCTACACGATCTGATTATTTTCTGGTTTGGTGCTTTGTTGTTGTGGGATTTCTTGATTGCAGATATAAAAATCAGAATGTTGCAGTAAAGATTATTAACAAGGGAGAAACCCCAGAAGAGATCTCAAGGAGAGAGGCTCGGTTTGCCAGAGAGGTTGCGATGTTATCGAGAGTCCAACACAAAAATCTTGTTAAGGTTGTTGATTTGTTATCCAAGAACCTAAAGGATCATTCTTTGAATTAAAAGTTGATAAGTATTAAATGGGATGGGTAAATTGACTTCTAACTAAGGCGAAATGGATCTTTAAAATCATGCTGATCTTGTTGAGCTAGCCAACTGGGCATCAAACTTATCTCACTAAAGCGTCTATTTGTGGTTTGATGCTAGTTTATCGGTGCCTGCAAAGAACCTGTTATGGTTATAGTGACGGAGCTTCTATTAGGTGGAACATTACGCAAATTTCTCTTGAATATGCGACCAAAGTGCTTGGATATGCATGTGGCAGTTGGATTTGCTCTTGATATTGCTCGAGCAATGGAATGTTTACACTCCCACGGGATCATTCACCGTGATCTTAAACCCGGTATACCTCCATGCACGCCATTGTTTTAAGAAGATTGAAAACTTGCAGTCGTTTGATTTAGTGAATATTTGAATCCTGAGTCAGTTACAGGTACTTGTTGTCACATGATATGGATAGCTGACCTTAGTTAGATCTTTTTAAGAAACTGAAATATGACCTTTTATCTTCATTGGTTGGCATGTACCACAGATTGTTTGATTACTAATCTCTATCCAAAAAGGTAAAGCACAAAAAAGACTTTTTGTACTTATTACCCTTATCTCATATAATCACTGTCAAGTCATTGTTGACTGTTGATCTGAAAGTTTCAAGCTCACTCCCTTACCTCAGTTATGAGTTCTCTCTGCCTCTATGTCTAATGAAGATTATGATGATCAAATGGACCTTGCTTTGTTAGAAATGCTTGTTCAGTGCTTGTCTCTTGCTATTTCTGGTATTATTTGTCGTCTGGTTTTAGCATAATCCTCGAATAACAAATATTTTAAGTTTCACTCTGAAACCCTGCTTCCATTTAGTTATTATGCTGTCTTTTCCACATGTTTTGAATTGTAGTTTAAATCATTACAGTATTTAGGTCTTCCATGCATAGATAGGTTTCGCTGTCCACATCTACCTTATTATAATGATGTCAGAAATAGAACATCAATAACACAACTCTCAATTCTCATTTCTTGATGAATGATAAATAAGCAAGGACAATTATGATAGCTTTTTATGCTATTTGCTTTCAGAGAACTTGATCTTGACAGCAGATCATAAAACAGTTAAACTTGCTGATTTTGGTTTAGCCAGAGAAGAGTCATTAACAGAGATGATGACTGCTGAGACTGGGACATATCGCTGGATGGCTCCCGAAGTACTTCTTTCCTTTTGGAAAATTTTTAACATTTATTATTTTTCTCCCATTTGGGCGGTTCTCATTACAAAAGTTCTCATTACCTTCCTGGTTTAATGGCAGCTTTACAGCACTGTCACTCTAAGACAAGGTGAGAAGAAGCATTATAATCATAAGGTGGATGCTTATAGTTTTGCAATTGTCTTATGGGAACTCATCCATAACAAGTTGCCATTTGAAGGCATGTCTAATCTACAGGCAGCATATGCAGCTGCTTTTAAGGTACATCATTCTAGTACTCACTTGAAATGATTTGAAAACTTCATTAGTAGAACAGACACATGGGAAAATTATGTATTTTTTGATATGGGATGTTTACTTCACTGTTTCAGAATGTAAGGCCAAGTGCTGAAGACCTTCCTGAGGATTTAGCTCTGATTGTGACTTCATGTTGGAAAGAGGATCCAAATGATCGACCAAATTTTAGTCAAATAATACAGATGCTTCTCCGATATCTCTCCACTATTTCACCACCAGAGCCTGTTGTTCTCGCGCGGATAGCCTCATCTGAGAATGCTGTACTGCCACCGGAATCTCCTGGGACAAGTGCTTTAATGTCCAGAAGAGATGACTCTGGGGAAACCCCTAAAGAAGGTGACATGGAAGACAGGCCCAAAGGTTATTTCTTCTGCTTTAACCAGTGCTACTGATGGATCAGAAGGCATGCTTTCGCCGTTGGGGGCCATCACAACAATCACAGTTAGGCAACCTGAATAAATCAGATTCACCAAATATATTACCACTAGATTCTTAATAAAAGGAAAATGTTAACTATCATCAGATACATAAAGTTTAGTAGCAATTAGCAACTGAGGAAGGTACCATGCATCCATGTTCAATCAGAGAATTGCATGTTCTGTATCCTTTTTTTTCCCCCTTAACATGAAGTTCTCTTACTTCTGACTGATAAGGACACACTCAAAAAAGTTTTGGGGTTGAGGTTGCTGGGATGTAATACTATTGTAAAATAAGGTTCATCATCCAAAGGCCTTCACCTGCTGTTTATATGTGTAATTTTGGCATGGTTAATTTTAATTTTGAAAAAAACAGAGGAAGAAGGTTTATATCGGCATCCAGGTATTTCAATAATTTTGAAAGTAATTTGGGTAACTATACAATAAGAAGATGAATCAATTCTAGAATCATGTGCCATCTTCCATATTAAGGTCTTGCTACAGCTGTGTTTAATGAAGAAAGAAATATGAACCATCCGTTGATACATCTTTCTCGGGCTAATGTGAGAACAAAACCAGTCGAGCTTCGGTGAGCATAATAATTGGGTGGTATTGGAACAAAGGGAGAAGCTTTTGTGTCGTTTGTGTGATGAAAGAAACGAAAAGGAGGATCCCTATCAGACCTGGTGCGGGCTACTCGGAAGTGCAGACCGGAAACCACGCGGATGGGAAAGACGAAAGACGAGGCGAAAAATGATAAAATCGCCGTTGCCGGGGATCGAACCCGGGTCACCCGCGTGACAGGCGGGAATACTCACCACTATACTACAACGACCCGCTACTATTATGTGTGCATAACTTTTATAATTTATTTAATTAATATTGTAACTAGTTTGAATTACGCCCACTTGATTTCGCTCTTTCGCAGTCCTGCGTCATAGGGGGATGATAGGGGCAAAATGGAGAATGAAGGAATCTTAACAACGTTCAAATGTTTAGCTTGGGGAGCAAGTCAATACTGTCCCCACTTAAATTTACCATAATGACATCTTAATTTGACATATTTTCGATAATGGCACTACTCGGTTTCCTAAGCTCCATCTGTCCGACAGCCGTCGACAAAAGCCCCAAGGTTCGGTCAACTGTGGGTCCTTCCGAGCCTTAGGTTCCGATCTATGTCAAGGTTCCGTTGAAGGGACGCGCTTAACACCACAGCAAAGGTTTGGTTAACGAGCCTCACTGTGACCGGCCCCGTACGCCCGAACCCAATGGTGAGTTTTCCCGCCCACTCTCTACAGTCTCCTCTGGTGTTCTCACTCACTTGCTTAGTTGCTTACTCCCTCAAGCAAAAGGAAAGCTTAAATACGCGGAAGCTACTTCTCTGCTCCCTCCCTCCCTCTCCCTCTCCCCTTCTCTCTCTAGAATCTCGAATGCTATTTTGGGGTCATCTTCTAGCTCTTCGATAGTATGGCTAGGTGAGCTGAGGACTAGCAAATATTGTGAAATTTAATTTTTGAAGAGAGATTTCATTGGTTAATATTCCTCACAGAAGCTTGCCGGCTTTGGGTTTTGTTTCATGGTGTTTGTTCAGATGTTTGTGGGTTCGAGTCCTTTTGGTTGTTTTGATGGATAACAATGAAACTTCCTTCTCGGTGTTATCGGGGGGTTTATTTTGGAAATGATGACGTAGATTGCTCTATTGGGCATTTTATTTCCTCGTTGTTTTGGGATAAATACTGTGGTCGGGTTTGAAATTAGTCGAGTTTCGGTTTCAGCTTTTTCGGTTGAAGGCCGATGATGGATGAATGGCCTGTTTTGCTTACAGCAATGTGGTTTGCAGACATTCTGACACTCTCATTCGGGGTTTTCTAATTCTTCTTTCTTGTAATCAGTCTAATGGCAATTACAGCTAGTAATCCATTGAAGTGACGTATTCCTTTTGTCTCATGTCCACCTTATGCAGCTCAAATTTATATAGCTAAAGCGTATTTTTTTTTTAAAAGAACGTATCGGGCGAAACTCAAAGGAAAATGCGGACCTTCCCTGGAGAATGTTTGCACAACTTCTCCAGCCAAAGCGCATGTTCCTTCCTTTTGTCTCATGTCCACCTTAAGCACCTCAAATTTATACAGCTAAAGCACATTTTTTAAAAGGAACATATCGGGCGAAACTCCAAGTAAAATGCGGACGTTCCCTGGAGAATGTCTGCAGAACTCTTTCTTAAATCTGATACATAAAAAGCTGAAGCCTGAAAATTGTACACACACACACACCGTATCTCTCGGCGCTTTTCTTATCTCCCTACTGTCTTGTCTCTTGGTTGGAGCGCTAGACCAATTTGTGGAAACCACAAACCATAAATAGTGCATGTTCTTCAGATATAAACTCAAGTTTGATTCCTCATTAGAGTTACTTGTCTTGCATTTGGTCACATCATGGTGGAATGTTGATCTAATAGAATCATTTGATTCCCAGGAGCTGGCTTATTGATGTGGGAGGTTTTGCAAAGAAAGTGAAAAGCAGTTCTCTGCCATCTGCTGAGCAAATCAAAGACTGCGGGGCATATCGTGAATGTCCTAATTGTCATTGGCATATTGATAATAGTGATGTAAGCTTGAACTCAGCCTATTATCATTCACATCTCATTATTGGCATATTAACATGTGCACCAATATGGAAAGCATAGGACTCTGCTCTTGTAGTAAAGCTCTTCATGTTTCTCTAGTATTTGCTCTTGCTCTAACTTCTGTAACCTCTAATTTCTTCCTTAAGGCATATACTCTGTTAATCAAGAATTGAGTTTTCGTAATGCAGATGTTTGCCATCATGTTAAGTTCTGCAAACAGCATAACGAGTGTTTGACTGGTCGTGGATGTCTTATTGCTGATACTACTTTCCCTTTGCAGGTTTTCCCCGAGTGGCCTGGTTTTCCTGTTGGTGTAAAATTTGATCCTTCTGATATAGAGCTCTTAAAACATTTAGCAGCAAAATGTGGCGTTGGGAATGCAGAGCCACACATGTTTATCCATGAGTTCATTCCAACGCTGGAGGGTGATGAGGGTATTTGCTACACTCATCCAGAAAATCTTCCAGGTGAGAATTACTGAACTTAATTTTCACACATGCAATCAGTTACCGGTCCTGGTGAAATAAAGTTAATTAATCGAACCAGCAACTTATAAAGGAAGTCTGTTTAAACAAGACAGGCAGTGGTGATAGTATATGGTCTCTTGTAGAATAGGTTATGGAGAAAGGACAGAAGGAAAGTGTAACTGTAAAATTAGGATGCCCTTAACACTTGAGGACTCATAATTTTGACAATGACGGCTTACCATGAATAAAGAACAAATATAAGTATAGCATGCTGAATTACAAATCATAGGGTACGCTTACAATGTTCAATTAGTTGCTAGGAGACATTGGGTACGTCCCAATAACTATTGGGAGAATGATTTTTGGCTAGAATGCATTTTGGAAAATGATTTTTGTTCAGAATGTATTTTGAAAAATGAAAACTTATTTGGATAAATGTTGTAAAAGTGACTTTGGGTGGAGAGTGATTTAAAAGAAAATGGATCTCATTAAATAATACATACATATATATTATTTTATAGTTTGATAAAATTAGAAAAAAAGTAAAATGATAAAAAATAGTTATAATGTCCCAGGTTGCGATTTAACATATCTAAGTCAAGATTTAGAATGTCCTAGGTCGTGATTTGTAATTTTTATGTCTCAAGTCACAATTTGGAATGTTCAAATCACATTTTGGAATGTTAAGGTTGCGATTTGGAATGTCTTATGCTTAGAAGAGGTTTTTTTTTTTGCCTTTTGTCTAGAATGTATTTTGTCATAAATCTCTCCCAAACATTCTCCTTCTCTATAAAATGCATTCCTCTCCCCAAAATACATTCTTAATGATACAAACAGTTTCCCAAACATGCTCATTCTTGATTTCTTGTCCTTACTGCACCTGCAACTTTCCATGTGATTCCCAAACCTTATTAGAGTTTAAATAGTGCTAGTTTGATGGTTGTTTTAGATGCATCATGATTTCGCCCTTACATCATTTTATGGAAGTGGGTGAAGATAAGTTTTATGATTAGTGTTTGCGTAACTTTACTTGTTATTGGCATCTTTGCTTGATTAGTTTGGCATCCCCTTCCTGCATGTTCTGACTGCTCAATTTTCTCAGGGATTCTTGGCTCTGGCTAAGTCCAAACGAAATGCAACTTTCTGGAATTATGGCTCAAGAATAATCTATTTGTTTCAGGTGCTAAAAGAGATGGGAGTAGTGTTCATTTCTTTCATAGAACAAGTAATGCCTATACATGTGGTCAAAGAAAGCGTCGAAAGATCCATCACCATCAGGGTGCAACTGAGGAGCATGTGCGGTGGCACAAGACTGGTAAGACCAAATCTGTGACTGAAGATGGCATACACAAAGGCTTTAAAAAGATCATGGTTCTTTATGTGAGACCTGAGAAAGGTTCAAAGCCATATAAATCCAATTGGGTGATGCATCAATACCATCTGGGGACTGAAGAAGAGGAGAAGGATGGTGAATATGTGGTCTCAAAGGTTTTTTATCAAAAGAAGCAGCTCGAGAAAAATGAGGAGAATCCATTAGTTGAAGAATCAGATAATACAACATCACGGACAAGTCCAAGAACTCCAAATCCAAATCCCCGCAATCCACCTCGACGAGGAAATTCTGCTGACTGTGATGATAATTTTGATGACAAAGTACTCCTGCCATTAAACAGGGTAAGCACCAAAATTTTTATATGACAATTGAGTTGGCTTAGGTTGATCTCTTTGCAAGAAAAAGAGAAAATAGAAATCAGATTTAATATTGTGTCCAAGAGTCAAGCATAGAATTTCACAATGCATTTATGTTTGGATTTTTAAGTGACAATTGATGGACAAATCGTAAAAAATTGGCGAAGGCATCTTGATTTTATGTGAAGTTCATTTGAAGTGGGAAAAAATGGCCATAGGACAGATTTTTACTTGATAAATTGACTGTATTTCTGTCATTGGTTTACTGTGATTTTTGCATGATGTTCAGGATGCCGAATCCATCCCTGGAGCGCTAAGCGCCCTACCAATTGATGTCCAGGATCAGGTTGATACGAGTGGCCCTGCATGGCTGGCTGGTGAATCACAGGCTGTTGAAAGCTCTGACTTTGATGGCTTGGATGATTTATTGTGCAATGAGATCTTAGATTCTTGTGCTCAATTAAATGATTCTAGAATGAATTCCGCTACTGGCAATGATTTTGCCGGCAACACAAACTCATTGGCCAGAAATGACAATGCATCATTAGGAATCTCTGACCTGGATAACCTGGAATTGGGTACTCCTCCAGATTTCCAACTTTCTGTAAGCTTCCAATCACCCTTGACTCGCTTTACTTCTAAAACTTTCCAGTATGTTAATATGTTATTTTGATTCTCATTTTGCTTGCAGAACTTGCAATTTTGTTCTCAAGACAGTATATTTGACTGGATAGACAGGTTATGATGTGCTTTATGAAGCTTCCCAGAACTGTTCTTTTTACTTACCTCAATGGTATGCTCCTTTATGATCCTTGTTCAGTTTCAATGATTTAATTGGTTTTGGGTAATACAAGAAAGCATAAGCAGCTGACTTGTCATGATTTTATTCTCCCAAGCAGAGGCATTACTATCTCAGGTTCCTGAACTCTTTCAGCTTCCCGGGCCGACACCCGAGTTTGAGCACTCTGCATGTGGGTAGTGTTTGCATGAATTTGTAGTTGAACTTTAACTCGTTATGTGAAAGCCATTGAAGTGGCATGTTGATCTGTATTGTAATATATTGTGTGTTATATTCTTGTAAAGATTACCACCGAATTGTCTGAATATTACCAAATACCAAGTAAGCTCCTTTAATTGATGGTATTCGAAATTGTGTGCCAATTACATAAGAGCAAGCAAGAGACATTTCAAAATTTAGATAATTGATGATATGAGAAATTGTGTGTCAATTAGAGGTTGTTGGGTCGCATGTTAAAGGCAAAAGATCTAAGGATGAGGAATAAGTCTGCGCGCAGATGAACCAGATCTAAGTCGCTTCTCATAAACACGCCTTCCTAGTGGGCTGAGAATCAAGTTTGGGAACCAGACTCTTTTCTTCTCCCTCACGAAAGACAAGAAACCAAACAATCAAAACCGAAATCTACCACCAAAGGACAAGCTCTCTGGTCCAACACAACCAGATGCCATTTTAATCACTTGCCTATCATGACTTTTAAAAATAAATTGCTCAGTTGTCAGGGTAAGCAAGCCTCCATTTATATCCTGTTACTCCAAAGCTGAAATTGCTCCATTTTTATTACATAGGGGTAAAATTGCACCCACGAATTTTTTTAGGGTGCTGATTGTATTTACAAAATTTTTTTTCAAGGTGCACCTTTACCCAAAATTTAATGGAAAAGGGGATTAAATCATTGAGAAAGACGGTTGACAAATGAAAAGGGGATTCAATTATTACCTCTCGGTGTTACGTTGAAATATTTGCCAAAATATCGAGGACAAAAATAAGAATGTTTGTCATTTTTAATTATAAAACAAAAATAAGAATGTTTGCTATTTTTAATTATAAAACATAAATAAAAATAAAAGAGAGAGAAATTTTTCAAAATTTCCGAATCTTAACCCCCTAAGATCATTTTTATTCGTGGGCCCACCGCTAAAACTAGTTTTTCGGCCTCTTCATTGTCAAACCCAACCTAAAAGCTAAAACCCTCAGAAACCGAACGTGGAAACCTCAATGGTGGTGCTGGAAGGAGAAGCATGAAATCAGTAGAAAGTAGAAGCGTATAAACTAATTCAAACAAAAATTTCCGAATCTTAACAGTCCAATGTTTGCTGCAAGAAATTTACAGAGGCATTGCTTGAAGTTCTCATGCTCTATCCTCCAATCCAACCTCTCCAAGTATGTTTTTTTAGCTCTGTCATCAAAGTCACGGGAATGCAATTCCGTGTCTTAGATAATAGAATTGATTGAATTCATTATGACTAGCTCCGAAGCTCGAACTTTCATAGCAGTAAAACCCATTTCTCGTCTTTCATTTTACGGGTTTACCGGTTTTTGTATATAATCTGCGTGGTAAAGTTCTTTTAGGTTAAATGAGCTTTTATCTTTCTTCTATTCAAACAAAGAAAATGATTTCGAGTGATTATTTTGCTGGGTGTGATCCAAGTTCTTCAGCAATGTTGTGTTTCTCATAATTGAACTTTTAGCCCCTGAAATTTAACTCGGGGTTGCCTTAGAAATTTAATATGGTTTAATATTATCTGTATAGTTTACAAAAAATGGTTCGATATCATAATTTTCACTAATGTTGTTGCTGATGTATTTGCTTAGGAATGCCGTATCTTTGGGAGATGCATCTCAGCATTTATCAAGCAACATAATTCAGCCATACAAGAAAATCACTTCTTATTCTTATGTCAAGCCTCTTAATTCATTCAATGTATCATCCCGAACAATGTCAACATCGAAAGGTAGAAGCATGCGGAGCAAGGTGGAGAGGCGAATGCAGAAAGAGTCTGGTAAAACATTAAGGGAGATTCGTAGAGCTAAAAAATTGAAAAAGAAGCTAATGACTGAGGAGGAGAGGCTAATTTATAATCTCAAAAGAGTACGCTATCTATACTT
>QFDD01005084.1:0-13740 GCA_006871305.1 Vachellia collinsii | reverse complement strand
CATGTTGATCTCATGGCTTGATTTCTGGACGGGTAAAGTTGATAAAGGTTATCATTATTTATTTACATGAAACCGACGTTTATATTTTTCTATTGAAAATAATTACGTTAGTAAGACAAAGTTAAACAGTAAGCTCCAAGACAGCAGCACCAATCGAGTCTCCCCGTTTGTTTTTAAATACCTGATGAATATTTGTGGGGTGGCTCCGTTTGTTCGTCCTAGTCCATAACCAAATAAATATATTTCCAACTTGATAGAGCTTCACAAGCTCTCGCTGTTCCAATGGGGGATAACTGCAGTAATGATGAAGAAACAATAATGAATCACAGAGTAGGGGAAGCTGCAGAAGGAGAAGAGAGAGATCCAGAAAGCAATCCCCTGAATGAGCCACTGCTCAAGAGGAACCGGACACTTTCCACCAATCCACTTGCTCTCGTCGGAGCCAAAGTTTCCTACATAGAAAGCTTAGATTATGAGTAAGAACTTCGTTCATGTGTGTGTGTGTGTGTGTTGCAGGTATTCCAATCTGCTTCTACAAAGTTTTCATGTTCATCATATTAAAGAGGCCTTGCTTTGATGATGCAGGATAAATGAGAATGATCTGTTCAAGCATGATTGGAGGAGCAGATCCAAAGTTCAAGTATTACAGTACATATTCTGTAAATGGTCATTGGCTTTTCTTGTTGGACTTCTCACAGGACTCATAGCCACCTTCATCAATCTTGCAATTGAGAACATTGCCGGTTACAAGATTCTCGCCGTTGTTGGATTCATCGAAAATGACAGGTTCGAACAAAGCTGAGAATTGAATTCCAACAAAGTCACAGGTTTTACATACAGTGTGTGTGTGTGCGTGCGCTCGCGCGCGCATGTAACTATTGATGAACATGATCAATGAATGAATCAATGCAGGTATTTAGCGGGGTTCTTATATTTCACGGGAGTGAATTTCTTATTGACATTCGCTGCTGCTCTTCTGTGTGTGTGTTTTGCACCCACAGCAGCTGGACCTGGCATTCCTGAAATTAAAGCTTATCTTAATGGCGTCGATACTCCCGACATGTATGGTGCCACCACATTGATCGTCAAGGTTAGTTGTTGCTTCATCTTCTGGTTCTTATTCACTCTCGATTAAGCAGTTATTGGAAAGGAAAACGTTAGATGGTTGCTTTCCCATTTGCTAACGAGGTTTCATAGGCTCTTGTAAAAGTGGGCATCTATGTATTGTTCATTTTCATTCTGTTCCGTGATGTAAGGCAATTAGTGCACAACCATTGCGAGAATCTGTGGGATTAAATATTTAAGTGGTGGCGCACTGATTTCAGAATACGATATCAGGGAATTCATGGTGCGCAAATCAAAAGTGAAGTTTTATTTTCTTTCATTCTTCTTTTCATAAATCGTTAGCGTCTGCAATTTGTCTTATGTACCTGATTCTGAACAATCATATGAGGCATCAATATTATTGTCTTAACAAACATAGACTGAAAACGCTATTTTCCTAATTAAAATTAAGACGTCATAAATAAAAAAAAAATATGACTAGTCAAGTTAACAAGTCTTCTGACTTCTTACAGATCAAAGTTCTGTAATGACAAGGGTGCGATGTTAAAAATGCTGTAAACAATGTGAACCAATGTCATTAACAGCAAATAGTCGATGCATTCTCACTGGTTATTCGACTTCTGTCTTCTGATATGCATAATGTATCTGGTTGTGTAGATAGTTGGTAGTATTGGAGCTGTAGCTGCCGGCCTAGATTTAGGAAAAGAAGGACCATTGGTACATATCGGGGCCTGCATAGCTTCCTTACTAGGCCAGGGAGGCACCGAGAAACACCGGATCAAATGGCGATGGCTTCGGTATTTCAACAATGACCGAGACCGCCGAGATCTTATCACATGTGGAGCTTCCTCAGGGGTTTGTGCAGCATTCAGGGCGCCTGTTGGAGGAGTTCTGTTTTCTCTAGAAGAGGTGGCAACCTGGTGGAGAAGTGCCCTCCTCTGGAGAACCTTTTTCAGCACGGCTGTGGTGGCGGTAGTGCTCAGGGCATTCATCGAAATCTGCAATTCTGGGAAATGTGGCCTCTTTGGCACAGGAGGGTTGGTCATGTTTGATGTCAGCAGTGTCACAGTGAGATACCATGTAATGGATATCATCCCTGTCGTAATCATTGGCATCATTGGTGGGGTATTGGGAAGCCTCTATAACCATTTTCTACACAAGGTCCTCAGAGTCTACAGTCTCATCAATCAGTAAGCAATCATATCCAACCTCTCTATCTTTTGATATCTGACAATGACATCCAGCAGTATTGGATTATATTCAAGTATTGTCAAGTCCCAACTGGAATGGTTATCCCAAATACGTCTTTTTGTGTATTCATGTAGACTTGGATTTGAACGAAGACCACATTTAAGCTGTCATAACCTCTTGCCCTTGGCCTATTCGTCACATTCAATCCTAATATAAGAACACATAAGTGCTCACACCTAGTATATAATAAACCAACAAAAGCGCGGCCAATCATAAGATCTCAGTGAATTAAACTGAAATCATTTTTACCTTCAAAGCATTCTCTTGTTCACAGTCAACAATGACGATTTACCGTTGATTAATGACAGGAAGGGGAAAATGCATAAGCTCCTACTCAGTCTCGCAGTTGCACTCTTCACATCAGCGTGCCAATATTGTATTCCATTCCTAGCAACATGCATCCCCTGTGATCCATCGCTTCCAGAAGATGCCTGTCCCACAAATGGACGGTCTGGAAATTTTAAACAGTTCAATTGCCCCAGTGATCACTACAATGAACTTGCTACTTTGTTGCTTACCACTAACGATGATGCTGTTAGGAACATATTCTCAACCAACACTCCACATGAGTACCATCCATCTTCCCTCCTAATTTTCTTCGCACTCTATTGCATATTGGGACTCATTACTTTTGGGATTGCTGTACCATCTGGTCTCTTCCTCCCAATAATCCTCATGGGTTCTGGCTATGGCCGTCTTCTTGGACTCCTGATGGGACCTCACACCAACATTGACCATGGGTTGTTTGCCGTTCTGGGTGCAGCCTCCCTCATGGCAGGTTCAATGAGAATGACAGTATCAGTTTGTGTGATCTTCCTTGAACTCACCAACAATCTTCTGCTACTACCCATTACGATGATTGTTCTCCTGATAGCCAAGACTGTTGGGGACAGTTTTAACCCTAGCATCTATGAAATAATACTGCACTTGAAAGGGCTTCCTTTCTTGGACGCAAATCCAGAGCCATGGATGAGAAATCTCACAGTGGGCGAGCTCGTTGTTGTAAAACCACCGGTGATTACTCTCAATGGAATAGAGAAGGTGGCTCGTATAGTGGAAGTTCTAAAAAACACAACACACAATGGTTTCGCTGTAGTGGGTGAAGCAGGAATGGGAGTGGCCAAGCTTCATGGACTGATCCTAAGAGCACACCTTGTGAAAGCGCTAAAGAAGAAATGGTTCTTGCGGGAAATGAGGAGGACAGAGGAATGGGAAGTGAGAGAGAAATTTACGTGGGTGGATCTGGCAGACAGAGAAGTGAACATTGAGGAGGTGGCCGTGACGAGGGAGGAAATGGAATTGTTTGTTGATCTTCATCCTTTCACAAATACAACTCCTTTTACAGTTCTGGAGAGCATATCGGTGGCAAAAGCGATGGTCCTCTTCAGGCAACTAGCTCTTCGACACATGCTTGTTTTGCCCAATTATCAGGCATCTGGGGTGAGTTCGAATCTCCTATGCACTTTTATCAAATAATATTAATTCCATGCAAAGATTGATTGATTCATCATCATTATTATTTCATGGATGATCCTTAATGATTAATCTAAATGGTTATGAATGGCTAACCTCATCATCTTGCTCTCTCATCATAGGTATCTCCTGTAATTGGGATCTTGACCAGGCAGGATCTGCTAGCCCACAACATTCTTACAGTCTTTCCTCACCTGAAAAAAATGTGAAGGCGGAGAGAGAAGGAACTAAACCTTCCCTAATAATTGAAAGGCCAAGCCAAGCAGCTTCTTAGAACAAGGCTCCATTTTCATTGCTGAGAGAGTTCCTCACTCCCTCCTCTTTTTTTGTATCTCGTACGTGGATCAGAGTACTGGGATGGATAAGATACATACAAGGCGGTGTACGAGTACATTCAATTGAATGCTTTTTTTGTCTTTTCCCTCACGATATTGCTTATTTGGTTTCACTTAGTTATTTTAATTGATTCGAGATGAATTTATTTTGAGGAGTTTTATTTTGCAAAACGCAACTTGTTTATCGTTGTAAAAGCAGCTCCATATTATTTTTTTTCCCCCATTTTTCTCCCTCGATTTTTTTTTTTTTTTAACTGAGTGCTCCTCATAAAAGCTACAATAACTTGTGTGCTGGAGATGGGAGGAACATACAGATAAGTTTTATGCTCAACCTTTTTGTTCGAGCGGATGGGCGGAAACATAGGCCAACAAATGCTCATTATTATTTGTATGGCTATTCTATACTGAATTCACTTCATTTCCATGCCGATACAGTATATCTCTTACCCAGTCCTGCCAATGGAGGGGGTTTCACTGGCTACTAAACACTTCCAAACGTGAGAATTGATCGGGAAAATTGCCGATTCAATTCTTCAGTAATAATATGATAATACTCTCTGCTTCTATTTGTAATTTATTTCCAACATGTTTCCATAAGCAAAAACTTTAAAATTCATAAATTATATCTTAAAATTCAACAACTTCTAACTTCACCTATATTTAACATGTATTATAATAGTATATCCTATGAAAATGACAAAGTTAATATAATAGCAAATGAAACATAAATTTATATATTCATATGAAATATTTAATTATGTGACTTGTAAATAAAACTTAAGAAATTCTTCTCAATGCCCTCGAGGAGTGCATATAAAAATAAGCAAAACTAAGCTTCTTATGGCTAGACTACTCAACTGAAACCATGCATGCATTAACATCCCGACTATATATATATACTAAACTCAAGTATTATATAATTCTAATCTGTTACCATCAATACAATGGACAGCATCTACAGTTAAACAACGCCCATGCTGTTCGCTGATGGATCTTTTTAATATTCAATAAAATCCCTGTAAGCTGCTGCCAACGATATGAGGATCCCCACATAAACTGCCACCGACATTGCCGCAAGACTCAAACTGCAAGATTAATCGTCAGTTCCGAAATAGCGATCACCAAACTCGCCCAATCCTGGGATAACACGGAACTCATCGTTCAAGGCAACATCAATCTCGGATGTGACAATTTTCAAGGATGGAAACCTCTTGCTCACACAATGGATTCCCTCCGGTGCCTGAATTTGGAAATCAGCCCATAAGATCCATGCATTTTTAACTGTGATCTAATAATTTAATACCTCAGATCACATCTTCGAAGGAACCAAAAGCAACTCACAGAGATGAGATTCAGGAATATTATGTAGGATTCTGGAACTCCTTTCTGTATGAGCAGCTCAATTGCTTGGTTTGCAGAGTTACCTACAACGGAAATATTGATGTCAGTTTTCATTTAGCTTGGCAGCAAACGGTTTAGGCAACCACTGCACATCCTAAAAGGCTAATCATCGAGAACCAGACCTTTTCATAAAGCTCATCTTAACATTGTACTCAAAACATACTTTAGCATGTGACTGCGTTCAGGTTTTACCGTTTCATTGAATGGCAGCTAACAGATACTATTCTACAACCAAAAAAAAAAAAAAAGTTCCAATACTACAATTCGCATGCTAGCCAGTTCTTGCAAATAAATTGGAATAGGTCGTCTAACATTTTTTCCCCAGATACCACTTCTTTCTACATGTTTGATATTAAAATTCTTCCCCAAGAAATTGAAGAATGATACAAATGGGTGGGCAATAATGGATAGCATAAAGACTGATGAAGCCAATTCAAGCACGACACAACAAAATTGAACACGAAACCATTTAAATTTTCATGGGTAGCAGAAAGCACCAGTAGCCAGGACAGGGTCAAGAAGCAAGACATGCCGTTCTGATATATCCTTGGGAAGCTTCTCGTATATGAGCTGCTTAAAGGAGAAACAATTTTAATAGCTAGTGCTTACAATAATATATTATCCATGTAAAATCCTCAGAGTTTACGTCCCTTCAAGGACATCCAAAAACAAAGTAAACTTACCTGCTTTCCATTGTCTCCATCTCTATGAATCAGAATCTTTCCAATTTTTATGCCTTTGCAACATGCTCGTAGAGCATTCTCCATGCTCTCACCACTAATAATGTAAAAACAAGGGGAATTAAAAATAAATAACTTTAAGGGAATAGCCTATGTATAATGGCAGCGTCTGGCACCTGATTTGGTATTAAGATTCAATGTTCAAGGCATAATGAAAATACACGAGGATTTGATGTTAATCTAACCAAATAGTGGCACTTAAATGCAAGTACTTAAACATTGCATTTATCGTATTATATCATTTAGACGCTGAACCTGCCAAAACAATACGTGGTGCAAAGCTCACCTTCGGACAATAGAAACACCACACAATTTTTTGCAGAAGTCAACACCAGTATAGACAGATCCTGCAACATAAAAACAAAATTCAAAATTTACAGATTGCACTTACTTTTAGGGATTTAGATGATTTAAGTGAAAGGAGGAAAACTCATTTAAGTATATGCCTCGGCAATCAAGAGAAGGAGGCCACAATTCTAAATGCTCCTAAAGTCTATACCACAACAAAACTCAAGCCATTAGGATTTTATTTTCACAAAGAAACAAAACTACCTGTATAAGTTACATACTGTGAATAGAGAGGAAAGCGCCCATTCAGAAATAAATGAGGGTTTAAATAAGAGGAAAAAACTTATGTGCTTAAGCTTGTACATTTAAGGTACATTATACTAATCAAATCAGGAAAAGTGAATTTTTTATGCACCACTTATCTAAGAACAATTGCTAGCAACAGTGTTAACTTATAAATTTAAATTCCACACATTCTCATTTGATTGAAAGGAAGTATCTTAGGTAAGTGAGCTTAAGTATTTAAGTTTTTTCCTTGTATAAGACAGTCAATAGACCTTGCATCTTCATTCAATGTCTACTGGGCAATCAAGATAAGATATTCTACTACTTATCAGTTCAGTAAATCCATGGGGATTAAGTGAACATCCAGACATCTGATCAACAAAACCAAGCACATCACACAGGAGGGCAGGCAGTTTGCAAAGCATGAATCCTGTTTCCCAGAAAGGGAACGAGAATACAAAGAATTTGAAACTTCAAATATGATGATCGGAGACAGGGATAGATTATTACCTGTTGGAGTGACCACTTGCTTTTCAGTGAACGGCAAATGGCCAAGGCCATGCTCAACAACCTGATACCAACACCACCAGAAGTAGTCATTATACAGTGTTCTAAGTGATAAGGATATGAAAACCAGTGAAGTTTAGCAAAAAGGTTGAAAGCACTGAGTACCAGACGTATGAGTCGGTCTGAATAAAATACAAAGTCATGCTTCGATATGTCTTTGTCACGGATCAGTGTGTGCATCCCCCTAATCTGAAATGTTTAAGCATAACCCATGAAGAACAATTAAAATCTCCAACTCAAATCTCATCTAACACCCTTTCTCCAGGACTCATCAAAGATATTATTTCCAAGTTATAACATTTCAGCCAGTAATTAAACTTCCACGACACTAAATAAAGCATCATAGCCCAAATAAAATAGGTCTAAGAATGTTTCAAGCATATATACCTGGAATGTTGACTGAATGACATACACATTTGGATATATTTTGCATAGATCATGTTGACCAAGTTTTGTATGGATATGCTGGACAATCAGATCAATGGCAACATGATTATCACCTCCTCGGGGGATGATCACATCAGCATATTTCTTTGATGGAAGAACAAAATCATCAAAGGCAGGCTTGACAAACTTTGCATACTGCACATTCAACAATAATTAGGCACAAATATACAATATGATTGCTTACATTTAATCAGGAGCCTTTTTTACCAGAAAAACTCTCATTACCATATTAAAATTCCTCAAAAATATAAAAATTTATTAGAAACAGATGTCATCGTTTGCATAATTACTAATAACCCTCAGTTACTAATTAATTTACCATGTTTACCTGTTCAAGAACAGAGTTTATATCCCTACCCCTCTCCACTGTATCACGTCGAATTCTACGAGCAAGCCTCACATCAGCATCTACAAGAAATTAGCAAACCCAAATAAAACATTAGACATAGAGGGAGGGCTTCCATCACGAAAACAAATAATAAAAAAAGTAGCATCCTTTTGCATACTGCTCTTCAAGAAATTGCCAGCAGCTAATCTAATAACTCAACAACGACATAGAAGGCAGGTAAGGTAGGATTCTTCAGCTAGAAAGAAAACGCCCATGAGTTTAATACTTCTAGAAACACCAGACAATACATTAATAGGAATACTGGAATGAAATGAATGTCCCAAAAAAGTTTGAATCATTGTAGAAGATTATAGGGTATATTTACAAATACTCTCAGATGATAGCAACAAGTATTCTGCGCTTCTAACCATCCAGATTTTCTATGAATATCGCTGTTTAAGCAATTCAAGCATAAGTACTCATCATGTTATTATATCCCAACAAAAAAGTGCACAGGCAATTTTAACTTTTATCAAACAAATTAATGAAATCATCTTTGGCATTCCATGGTTCAACACTTATCCTTATAGAATTGTAGTCTGCATTGATTATTTGTCGGAATTTATCATTTCATATAACCATGATACAAATTAATCATGTATGTTTTCAATTATTCTGCCAAAAAACTTAATGCAAAACATGGTAAGGGGGAAATAGTCTTACAACATGTGATTGCAAAATTATATGATTAATGTCGGCCTGTATTGACAGACAACACTTTCACAACATGATACAAACAGATCAGACCTGTGTCAACAAAGATTTTCATGTTCATCAAATCACGAACACGCTGGTCATGGAACACAAGAATTCCCTCCAAAATAATGACATCAGAAGCATTGACCTGAACACATCCATTAATCACTCTTTATCAGAAAGCCATTAGAAACAGTAAATAAAAAGAACAGTTATTGGCATAAAAAACGACAATCTGATACATATGACATGACAAGATAATTCATCAGGTGTAATATGTACTGTTAAGTGTGTAATTCATGATTCACAGATCTAATAAAATTTCTCCCCCGAAGTGTGCATGTGTGTAACACTAACTAGGAAACAGCCACACAAAGATGTGTTCCAAACTACAACTTTTGTTGGCCACCCCACCTACTGCATAATAAAGCTAGAACATAAATGTGTCTCAAATCAAGGTGGATCACAAAAATGGGAGGGCATACAGATTACCAACAGTAAAATTATTGCCGCCAAAAATAAATGCAAAGAAATCAAAGGAACTTTGTCAAGTGATGAAGTATGATTTCCAAAGGGTAAATTACATTGTAGTTATAAAACTTAGATTCCCGGTTTAACAGACAATTAAAATGATATGAAGTCATACCTGCCGAAAACTATCTGAAGAGCGCTGGTGCTTCTTAAAGTCATAAATTGGGACTTGAACTGAGTGGCCGCTTATGAGTTCTTCCATGCATTCTAATAGTTGCTCAGTGTCAAAAGCATCTACAAGGAAAACCGGAACACAATTAAAGGGTTTAACAAATGCTCGAGGCAACGGGTAAAAAAAAAAAGTATAATAGAACAGTAAGAATAGAACATTAAAGTCACCTTTATGAACACATGAAGTCGCAGAGAGTAACATAAGTGCTAAGTATGGATAAATCAAACGACCTTGATGATATAGAATGAACTTATGAATTACCAGGGTGATCAAAATTGTACTCGTGCGCACGTTCCGATTCTTCAGGCGTCAAACCACGATAAAACGAATCCTACAGGTAAAGCATCTTAACAAGACAGCCAATAAAAGCAGCCAGAAAAAAGAAAGGAAAGATAAATAACCTGATTGACTAGCACAACGCGGTGGTCGTGAAGCTGTTGGATAATCATGTCACATACAGTGGTCTTCCCTGAAGCAGTACCTCCCGAAACACCTACACATTCAATCAGCCCAAAACGTAATGATGGAATGGAAACAGTGAAACCACCAGCTCAACGAACAAGGGGAAGAGTTAAGAAAATGAAAGCGTGAGATTCAAGCATATTTAAAAAGTAACCATGATCAACTTGTTTCCAGGATAGGAAAGGATAGCTGAGAGTTGGAATTGAGGAGAAAATTACCGATAACGAAGGGCCGTGTGGGAGTAGAATCAGAGGGTACGGTTGAATCCAACGCGGAAGCAGAAGCGGAGGCAAATCGATGAGCAGGTGATGAAGCAGAAGAAGATGGCGGAGACGAAAGGAGACCGTCAAGGCGGAGGCCCGAAAAGTGGGGCCCAGAAGCAGCCTCCATGACATAGTCGATCGACGTGGTCTCCTCCGGCATCGCTGAGTACTCCGTCTAGTCACACCTTCTCTGCGGAGCAAAATAAGGCTTGGGAAGTGGCGTCGTCGCCGGACGAAAGTATGAGGATGGACATGGGCATTTTCTCACGTGAGTAGCACATGGAATATGCCTTTACTCCTCTTCTTATTTTCTTTTATTTTTCGCCAAATCCTTTACACCATTTTAGGTTGACATCTCGAGCATACAACATCAGTTAGGCATGAAGATGAATATCGAACTTTCAACCGAAACACACAAAAAAATAAAAAATAAAAAATTAATCTTTTGGTCTAACTTTTTATTATATTATAATTCAATCTTTAAATTTTAATTCGATACATTTTAGTTTTTATAATTTTAATTTAGTTGTAACTTAATTTTTAAACTTTGAGTTAATACAATTCAATTTCTATAATTTTATCCATTTTATAATTTAATCCATATATTTTAGAAAATAAATCATATATATAATAAAATATTAGAAGCTAAATTATAAAATGTTAAAACCAGAGAGAATAAGTTGTAGTAAGTTAAAATTTAAGGATTGAGTTATAACCGAATCAAAATTATAGGGGTTGAGTTTTATCAAATCAAAATTCATAAATTAAATTACAACTGGATCAAAAGCTAAAAGACAAAAGATTAATTTTCCAACAAGAAATTCCTTCTCATGTTATTCAATTTTTGGTTGACATCTCATGTTATTCGATAAAAGTGATATTAGAATAAATATGCAGATAAAAAAATAATGCATTAAACTTTATATAAATTAGACACGTTTATTATTTTGAGTGCTCAAATGCAACTTGTTCTTTCGGGAAATCGGAGTAATTAATATTGAATTTCCAACCAAAACACACCCAAAAAAAAAAATTCTTCTTTAGAATCTCTTTAAAGCATATTAGCAGAATCCACTTGATTTTTCAGCTATCAAGTAATCATTTAGGGATGTTGGAACCACTTGCTTTCATGTTAGAATGTAAAATTTCCATAATACTCATAACATATGTAATCCTTAAAGAAATAGGTTTTTACCGTTTAAATTCGAGATTTCTTAAGTTCAAATCCGTCAACATACTGAAAATTAGATAGTCATGGAGAAAAAAAAAATGTTAGTGCATTTTGCTCCCTCACAAGCCATCATTAACACAAAAAACGGATTGGTCCCATTTCCACTAGTCACTACCAATCAACACACTGTTCTTCACAATCCATCAGTCAAACTTCCTTAGATAACCCTTCTCATTCTATATTATTCACTAACTAGCTCCATGTAAGATGCAGTAGGGGCAAGTTGAAGCTGTGATTTCCATTATGAGGCTCGAATATGACTCCTGAAAAATGAAAGAACATGACCGTACACAATGTCCTTGGCATTGACCGCCATAATGAAGTCAGCGTGTCCATAGTTTTTTACGAACTGAGTACTGAGTTTGTCCTCATCGTGGGTCTTAAGGCAGTCAAGTAAGCTTCCAACATCAACGTCATCAGAGAGTGCATCATGGCCCCCATAGCTAAGGAACAGAGGAAGGTCACGAGGGATGTTGGAAAGGTTGTACAGTGGAGGCACTGATTCTCCATAATGCCTTAGGTTGTAGTCTGGTCTCTCGTAGTTGAACTTTTCCAGAACCCCACTTCTCACAGCTGCAAAAAGTTCATCACTTTATATCAGCAATCAAACAAAACTGGCTTTCAGTCAGAATCTTTACAAGACCATGAGGCAAAATAGAGACTTACTCTGAGCCAAGTGCACCATGTTCTTCACGGACGTGGACTGGGGTTCGTTCTTCGAGAATAGATCGATCGTTGAAGAATTAAGACAGCAATTTTTACCTGAAGAAGAAGAAGACAGTTCAGGCATTCATAAACAAGGTCAGGAGTCAAAACTCCTTAGTTGACTGACTATTCATGAAGTAGCAATGGGCAAAGACTTGAAGCTGTACCAGTTAGTGCAGTCAACAAGTCATAACAGTCTACCCCAGGGTAATGGCAGAGAGACTTTACAAAAACAGCAACTGGTAACCTATTCAAAGGATTTAGAGAAAGAACGTCTAATTAATTACACACGACCATAATGTTTATAACCTTTAGTTTGATGACCTGTATGTTCTAAGTTCTTACGCAAATGGATTAAATTCTGCTACACCGAACATGGTGGTGATCTGTTGGAGAAAGCAAAAATGTTAGCATGAACCTATGAAAAAAATTTGGAGGGTCTAATTTATCTGCTTTATATATTTTGCAGAGGAAAGAATAATATATAGGGCTTGTTGGTTTGGGTTGTGTACCTCGCCAACAAAGGCTTTGGCAGCAATAACTCCAAGGGCAGTTTTCATGTGGCTCAAATAGGCAATGGGGCTTAACAAGGCTGCTGCTTGAAGTTGGTCCACCAAGCTTCTTTCTGAGAATGAGGCCAAAGCTATCAAAGTGCCCTGCCCAAGCATGTTTCACTCAAACTTGCTTCTTATTTGTTTAACTTTTTTTCAAAACCATGTCAGATTTTTATGATATTAAAGAGGAATAGATGATGTGATGGTGGGTACCAGAGAGTGGCCCACGTAATTAATCTTCTGCCCTGTTTGGCTGGCCACGTAGTCAAAAACAGCTGGTAGATCATAAGTGACAAGTTCATCCCATGACCAATCCCAAAATGCCTGCATGCATATTCCACAGATCCTTCAACTTCAATTCAGCAGATTAAAAAATAACGTGAAACAAAAAAGAAGAATGAAGAAGGCAGAGAATTAAAATGATGAACGAACAGCGTTGGATGGGTCCAGATGTGTGTGTCTACGGCTAAATCTGGTTCCTCTTGTGTTAGCGATCCACACGTCGAAGCCATTATCAGCAAGAATCATGGGCAGATTTTGTTCTGGAGAGTTCAGAAGCCACGTCGCCCCATCCTGCTCCAACGACATCGTATAAAGGTCAGCTAACTAACAAACAAATCACGTAGCATTATATAATTTTTTCTAGGTTTAAGAATGGAAAGAACAGACAAAGTTGCCCGCCCATTCTCATTCTGCGAGTTGTGGGAGACACTAATAGTGTTGTTTGGTTCACCACGTAAACAGTTAAGACAAGTCAACTGAGTTCTTAAACCTGAAACCATAAACGGTGCATGAATTTGCGGTCCTGTCAACTTTTTTTGCAGAAGCTCAGTACTCTTTAACCTTTACATTCAGATTCAGAGTTAAGAGGTGTCACATACGTCAG
>QFDD01005083.1:0-11905 GCA_006871305.1 Vachellia collinsii | reverse complement strand
TCTTTTTTCGGAGGATGTTTCCACTGCACCTTCTCAAAGTATAATTCTGTGTTTTGGCTTTTACGGGAGAAGGGAGAAAAAAGGCAGGTACAAATAACTCCATAATATTTTTTTTTTTAAAAAAAAGCTCTTGAGGTGGAAAGCCGAATTTGACCCCACACTTTCGCAAAAGCATCTTATATTTCCTTTTACTTTTTTTTTCTCCCTTTCTTTTTCTTAGTGGGAAATTATCAGACCATTTGGTGGGGCCCTCGTGGTGACGTTCACATTCACCCACATTATTCGGTCCACTCATTTTTTTTTTCTTTTTTATTCATTAAAATCATTATCAATCGCCAGCCCTCTCGTTGTATAATGACCAACTTACCCTTCCCGGGGAGTCAGATTGTGATGAATGATAGACTAAGAAAATGTCAATTTTGACCTCCCTTCTTTACAAATATTGCATGCCCATCTTCTTCCTGTCGTTGGTGATAGATATGGCTTCGTATTTTAGAAAGCGAGATCGCCCTCTGATTTTATGGAATATTTTTATAAGTAACTAACTGATAAAATATGTGTTAGTGGAGAAAGATGGTGACTTGAATCAAGAGAAACAACCGGCGACAAGGAAACAGCTTAGGAATCAGGGGTCTGTTGATGTGGGCAAATTCATAATTTTCTAAGTGCAAAGGCCATGTGAGCTGCAAAAAATAATTATCTGCCTCTTATTTTGGCCCACGCACTTTAATTATATGCAGAATGAATCAGAGCTAGCTGGGTTAATAATTCTATCTCCATTATTAAACACAATAAGCTTCCAATTATTAAACCCCCGCCTCTACCTCAACCCAAAAAAAAAAAAAATAATAATAATAATAATAATACTCTTTTATTTTAATTCGATGGGCCAATCAAAATGTACACGTATTTTAATTCAGCGGACTTTGTGAATCATTTCATTCAATTTCTCTGTTGCTGCTTCTAACGCCTTGACGACGACGACTTGTTCCGATGCATTCGGATCTAACACGGTCTCTCATTTGATCTCCAACGTTTGTCGTGTTTTCCAGATTTAGGTCTTTGACCTGCAATAGTGCCTTCCTGGTTGGTGGGATTTTATGGGTAGAGAGATATGCGCACATGATTTTTCATATGTTGCAGCATGTTTGAGCGGAAAGTCTTTATTAATTCGTTGTTCTTGCATTCCCAATTATTTACTCACACGTTGTTTCACTAATTTAGCCCAAAAGAGACCAGTGTTTGGGTAAATTTCACCTCCGTCAATATGAACGTGGATCACAGACAGGTCCTGCAAATGGTTGATCGCCGGAAAAACGAGTTATTTATTCCTTTTCATGAATTGGCCACTTTCGAAAATTTTAGTCTGCATCGACAGGCCAGAATTCTATTTCTTTAATCTGTAGTCGATCACTTTATATTTAATTGGAGATTTAATATTTATAAGTCATCATAGTCCATTTGATGGCTTCCACCGTATAAAAGCATGTCCTTCAATTCCCCAGATCTTCGTTCTTTTCCAAATCTGATTTGATAAGGTTCTTTTCCCAAAGTATCTTGCGTGTTATATTATGTAGCCAAGGGATTTGATTTACCTGTACTTCCCCATTCAAATTCAAACACACAGCATTCTTATCATTTTCAGTTTAGGGGCGAAAAAAAAAGAGAGAGAGAGTAGAAATTGAATTGAAATAGAAAACTGGGTTAAACTAAATAGTTTATTCCAATTTAGGTTTTAATTCGTAAATTTTAAAAGTGATTGTTTTAATTGTCAAATTTACTCTTTTTAAAATTGTTAGTCTATTTAATTTTAAAAGGATTTAAACTCAATGTTAACAACATTCATTTTGCTTTTGCGTCGTTGACTTCATTAATTATAATGAAATGACTTAATAACAAGAAAATATAACATGGAAACAATTCTTATATGACATGTCCCTGTTATTTTAAACAAAAACATTTTTTTTAAACATTCCAACTCCATCAAATGAGATAAAGGCTTTGTTATTGTTGTATTTTTTTTTAAATATATGTTTTTTATCCCTATAATTTCATAGGAAATTGAATTTTTAACGGCATTAATTAACACCGTTAAATTTATTAACTAAGACAAAAGTTTGTTCAAAATATATACACTAATTAAAATTGATCAAAAGTATAATGATATTTTAAACTGTAACTTTTAAACTTGATGAACTAAAACCTAAATTCAGTTGAATTATAAAAACGAAAAATAGGTGTAAACTCATAGAATATTTACGATCCTCCCGTTGTTACCCCACGTAACAGTAAATGTGTCTAATGTACTTATTATTTTACATTTAAAAGCATAAAAATTTCTTTATTCGTCAAATTAATTTTTACTTGTCCCATGGTAAACAAGTCTATAATTCCAAAGATGAAAGGTTACATTCAAGGGTTAGGTAGAAGATGTAAAGTACATGAACGTAAACCAAAATCATCTAATGGAAGGGGTCATCCCAACTTCCATTTCCCCCGTCAGCACGTTAAGCAATTTATCGATTATTTTATTTAATCTTACTCAAATTCATGTCGATTCATTAATTATTATCTAAATTTCATTTTATTTATTAAATAAAATTTAAATTTAAAAATATAAAAAAAGAGCTAACAAAATTCATATTGAAAGAATATATATAAATAGTTTTTTGCCAACGAAAGAATATATATATATATAAGAAGGCAACTGTGTGTAAATAAAGAGGACGGGGTCATCAAAAAAATCAGTAAATTATTGCAGTGAAAACCTCCTGTGGACCCTACCGATGAAAATGACAACTAACCCCGCACATATGACGGCGTTAGCTGATGACTGGACAAAACGGAAGTGGAATGTGAAGGACCGGAGGACCGAGGAGCGAAGCAGCGGAAGGGTGAGAGACCAGTCAGGACACACATGGTGACGCCGTTATAACTGACATCGGGTTCGAGGGCCCCACAGATACGCCCTTCTATACGATTACCAAAAAGCCAAAGTGGACCAGGTCAAGTCATCCAGACACGTGTCCCTAATCACTGAGAACGAGCCTGCCTGTCTCTTACCATTTCTCTTTCTGTAACTAATGTCCATCTTCACGCGTCAATGAGCGAAGGTCGGTGGCAACCCGACCCCCACCCGACCCCGCTTTGTCTCTTTCCTCTTCTCCTATATATCACCCTCCCCACCAGTTATTTCTTTCATTGAAGCTTCACGTAGGCCAATTTCAAACCACGTCTTTCCCCACCAACAGTATCCTCCTTTTCCCTGTGAGGAGGAGGATAATAGAAGAAGAAAGGAGCCCGTAGGAACAAGGGCTAGGCCTTCACGAAGATTTGGGGACTTTTATTTTGTTGTTTTTCCTTTTCTGACTGAAACAAACCAGATCTGCGTGTGCGCGTAATTCAGATTTGAGCATCGTCCTATTTTCGGTTTTTCCTTGAATTAAAAAATTACCTACCATGGCGACGGAGGTTTTGCGGCCTCAGGACTGCTTGGTCCAACGGATTAGGGTTCCTCCGGCCGTGTTTTCCAGGCGGAGGAACTATGGGGGTTACAGTAATTACAATAACTACGTACCAAATTCCAGGCCTTCCCGCAAACCATCGACCAGATCTGAGAGGCAGGAGCAAAGGAAGCGGGTAGTTGTTTCGAGCCAACCGGTGTCGGAGCCGTCGGTGTCAAAGAAATCGAGCTCCGATGACTCGAAGATGGCGAAGGGAAGCGGTTTGGTAATGGAAAAGGTGATGATTCTCAGGAGAGGACAATCGTTGGATTCAACGATTAAGAGTGAGGTTTTGAAGACGGAAGGCGAGGACGTGGTGGTTTGTGGGACGCAGAGATTGGGCCCGGATCCGGAAATGGTTCCGAAGCAGATCCGTATCGTGAAGAGCGACATGTACGCAGGATCGGCGTTTGCGGTGTCTCCGTCGCCGAGCGCGCTTCCTCTTCCATCTTTTTCAAAGAAGAAGCAGTGCTCAGCGGCGGTTGACGACTCTGCAACGCGAGATCTGAGGCGTCTTCTCCGCCTTGAATGATACGGAAGGGGTCGAATATCGGGTTGAATGACCCGAACAAAATAAATAATTCTCCCTCCTGCTTTCACTCTCTCATCCTTATCTTCATCGTTAAGTGAAACGCCGTCTTCGCTCCGGCCTACTTCCCTCCCAGATTGAAGCTCTGGTCCGACTGTGATTTTTTTAAACGGAAGGGCAGATCTGAAATCGGGAAAAGAAGTTGGGGCGGAAATGTGAACGAGCTTTTAAAGAGCTGTTCTTGTATCATTATTACTTTCTATCTGGGGTCTTTTATGTAATATGCGTATCTTGTACGATTAGTCGTGGTAATTTAGGTTAAATCTACGATAGGACAGGAAAGGCGAAAAGAGGGGGGGGGGGCAAGAAATGTAGGGGTTGATTTGTAAAATTCAGAGAATATTGGGTTTGGTTTATGTGGGCATAAGTAAAGGTTGGGAGTAATTTATTTTCTTTTCAATTTACTGTGCTTTGTAACTTTTGTGTGTAAAGATTGAAGAATAATTTTTCATACACATCTCTCTTCATTAAGTTATCTAACTCAAAAGTTTTAATTGTTTAATGAATTTTTTTTCAAGAATATATATCATTGGAAAACAGAAATTTCAATATAAGGATAACCAATAAAAGAAATTTCAAGATAAACAGGACAGAGAATAGATTCTTTCTTTATATATATATATATATAAATATGAATAGAGGACTCTTTTTAACTACATTGTTTTATTATATATTTTATTTTCGTTGTTTGAGGGATGATAAGAAACATCCAACCTGAGGTCGTAATTTTAAATTGTTTTAGCATGCCTCTAAAAAGATCTATTTAAGGTTTTTCTTTTTCGATAAGTATTTTTAAGGGAAAAAATAATTTAATGAGTTTACATTTACGTATGAAGTGGCATAATGTCTCACTTGACGTAAGGAAAGATAGAGCATATTCCATAAACCCGACCCGGTCCTGTCCGAAGCTGCAGCTGGTGGTCCAAAGACAAATTGGACCAACCAGACCGGACTGATGTCTTCGGGTTGGACCAGACTAGGGACCAATGCTTTAGACCAATTAGTCTGGTCCAGTTGGGCCCGAATTTTTTTTTTTTTTTCATTTCATATCCTTCACTGTTCAGTAGCCCAAATGCCCAATAGCCCATAATGTCTTTGCACATAACCCATTGAAATAGGTGAAACCGCGTAGCCCAAATGCCCAATTTTTTTTTTGTTTATACTGTGCCTGGGATATTAATTCATTTGGGTGATTTTTCTGGCGGTGGAAATGGACTTTTTTGGGATATTATTGGAGGGGAGTAGTAATGAGTGTATTTGTAACAGTGGATTGTATCATGATAGATGTTTTTTTCAGTTCTTGTGATTTATACATGTTGGACAATGGAAATTAGAACATTATATATTTATACTTAGCATTAACTTTTTTCTATTGTGATTATTTCTTCTTTAATTGTGTCTCCCATGTAGGTTGAAATATAGCCTCTTCGTCCCAAAAAAAAATGTTGAAGATAGATAGTCTTCTTAGTTCATGACTTCATTATGCATACTTTGTCAAACAAAAAAATTGAGAAAAAATCAAATAAAAAAAAAGTAAGAGTAGAGGACCACCTAAAAACTGAGAAAAAAAAAGAAGAAGAAGTAAGGCCAGTGGACCACCTGGACTAGTCCAGGTGGTCTACTGGACTTTGGTCCAGTCCAGCCCAACCTCAGGCTGACTTGTTCAGCCCTAGGTCCATCCCAGACCAGACCACAGGTTGGCCTCCAACCCGATCTGGTCTGGTCCGATCCGTGTTCACCCCTATTTCATAATATAGGTGGATGCACCTGGCCCCACCTCCTTCAAAATATCAAGGGCGGCCCCACTCCAAAGACGGATGAACGAACCTCGGCTCTTCACGGATCGCAATTCGCAATATCTCACCAACCCATCTTCCAAGGTAATTCTAATCTTAACATTGGGCCTATTTTGTATGCTCCTAAAAAAAAATTATTATAAATTGAAACAACTTCTAATATATACTTCGTGAAATATGTTTAAAAAAAAAGGTAATTTTTATTATTAATCTAAACAGACACGTTAGCTAATATGAGCACCTTTCTTTAGTCTGCTTGTATCACAAGTCTGTATCCCCCAGATTAAAGTTCCAATCCTCATGGCTTCTCTCTGATTTTGAAGCTTTGAAATGCCTTCTTCTTCTTCTTCTTTTTTAAATAATTAATATAGTTTCACATGTCCCCTGTTGAGTGATGGAGCCACGCTCCAACCTCCTGTCGTCATCAAAACCATTTCATCTGATACTACAACACATGCATACCTTCCATCCATCTCTGCTGGGTACGTAACTTGATTTTACATGTATTATCTAATCGTTTTAACTTTTGCTCTTCGTGTCTGATCATTTACTCACCCTTTTTGGTAAATTGCGGATCCGTGTTGGCCAATCGATGGGTTTTGTTCTGTTTCGTGATAGATTAGTAGTCCTGATCAGTTCCTTTTATTTCAATACTTGATCGATTAATCATCTGTCATCACTCTGTAACGTATAATTAACAATGTTTCATTCCCAATTAATTCCAGTTCTACTGGCGATCGATGATTTGAATCCCACTTTCATAATTAATTAATTTAGCCGCCTCATCACCTCCTTACACACACACACTTTGATTGTTGCATCATTACAATCTGTTAGTTAACAGTCCTCAATCATATGCATGGTTTGGATAATATAATGTTGAATCTTCTCTCACATATATGTATATTGACTTGACCAGCTAGGAGTTGGTTTTCATTTATTGATTATTAGAAATTAAACCGATCTATTCCATATATCAATATAATGCCAAAGTCAATCAGCTGACTCAATTACCACCCAATTAATATGAAAGCACTTCGAACTGTGACGCCAACTGATGCAGGATGGGGAGGGGAAAGAGGAGAATACATGATTGAAGAAGGGAAATTAGAGAAAAGGAAGAGAAGTAGAGTGATTCAAAGGATAGAAAGAAAATATTATTTTTCCAATTCAAAAAAACTGCTTACAATGAAAATATGAGGTTTAATTATAGTCTCATTCAAACGCTAGAACTAATCAAATTTGAAATTGAAAATAAACGCTAATAAAATAAAATCAAATTCAAAATATTAAGATATCATCAAATCATTTCAAAATTTAAAATAACTACTAATTAAATCAATTCAAACCGCAAATCAAATATATGATAGTCTGTAAATCTTTGTGGGATCCTCCTTAATCTTTTATGATTCCCATCACCAACCTCCTTGGACAAATGATGGAAAAAACAACACAACACGATTGATTCAACTGCATGCTTCTTGACTTTTCCAAAACGATCAGATTGGTCGGGCTGAGTTTTTTTTTTTTTTTTTTAAATCACCCACGTGCTTATCATTTCAGTTCAACAGGTTTGATTAATTTATTATTATTACCAACACCTCAAGAAATGTTCAACTAACTTTCAAATTTACGTACTGTATAATCCTTTACCAAAGAGACTAATCAATCAAATGTTATCATTAATTCTTTTTTTGGCCAAATGTTATCATTAATTCAAACACGGCTCATAAGCCATCTCCATGTGGGGAAAGTAATTACTTAATTAAGGACTTGATTCACTGCAAATAACTCCTGCCATGTTATCCCAAAAGGGGAACATATTACGCATAACCATAAAGGGGTTAATGTCACTTGATCGCATCCATATATACATAATAATTAAGTTTCTTGTTAGTGTCGATAGGGTGAAATAATTAATGATCTGAGTTAAACATCCGCCTAAAACATATATAACTTGCTCTTTGTCATAAAAATATATATATATATATATAAACTTGCTCCATAACATTTAAACGCCCCCCACCCCAAAAAAAAAAAAAAAACACAACTGTTGATGAGTTGATGTTCTTGGCTATCTGACTGGTAGTTGCGCCTAAAGTCTGCAAATTAACTAACTAGTCCATAAGGGTCTCTATTCTTAGTTGGTCAATACTTGCGCACGCTAAATTGATTAGTTTTGGTAGAAACACTCTGAAAATTCGAAAACCACGTTCTTGTGTATTCCCCGTAATTTTGGATATACATTGGAGTACTTTCCGTGAACATGTTGAACTAATGCTTCAATAAGCTTGGGGTCAATATAATATTGCTAGACCATGATATTAAAAATTACAAGATTCATTCAAAGACCACTGCGTATGCATGTTAATTAGAAAATATTGCACTTTATTGTAGAAGTTTTAAATTTAAAATTTTCACTCATACTTCTGTCTCTCAAATCTACCATTTTTTTTTCCCAAAATTGTTATCAAATGAATGCTTCTTCTGCGTGAGAGTGGTTTCTATTACAAATGATGTGATTAAAGAGAATTGTTTTGAGAAATAAATGCAATTTTTTTTTTTTTTTGAATTCAGGATTGGAGTGAGTACGTAATACATTCTCCCGTTGAGTAATGTTAATATTGAAATTGACAAGGGAATGAGGATATATTTTGTAGAGGAAAAGAATGGGGTGTCACAATAATGATTAATTTCTATGACGTACGTATATTGCGTATAATTATTTGAAGCGGGCGAATGTTCTCCATGATGTCATTTAATTTAATTTGAAGTGATGCGACAGAATTTTGTTGGAGTTATTTTTGACGACATTAATATTAGAAAACATATATACATACAGATGAGTGACGAGTAATAACATATTAGGAAAGGAAAGGGTAAGAGTGAACAATGAGATTCTATAAAAGGATATTCATTTAAATCGAAAATAAATTTTTCTTACATATTTATCCCATATACAATAAATTATGTTAAAGAAGTAGTGAGTAGTGTATATGATTAATCCAAATGAGAAAAGCATTGCTGCATGAACGGGGGAACATAACATCAGCACCCAACATTCCTTATATATGGTATCATTGAAGATTAAATATAGGTATATCTTTTAAATAAGAATCCAAATATTAATTTATTGTGATGTGAAAAATTAACCTGTTTTGTTAGATTTAACTTTGTTTATGATTTGACACATTCCTTAAATGAAAGTATGAAATTTGGTCTCGGTAATGTGCATGGGAGAACGGGTACATTGTATTGGAAGAGTCTCTTATGATTGAGCTGATTGGATCAAACATTGATCAACAGTAATTGGGAGTGTTAATATATTTGAATGGTACGTGTGATTGACCGCAGACACCTAACAACATTCCAGTTCCATGGTACTATTGTTGAGACCAAGTCATCGCAGTATTGTGTGGATTTGTGTAGACCCATGGAACCATATTCATAGATCATGTTTGGCTCTTTCAACTTAATAAAATATATTCTAATAATTAAGTTTATATATATATATATATTTGCTAGCTTGAATATTCATGCACTATATATAAACAAGCCCACGAGACTTGGCATCGTGGAAGACAACGTACGACTTCTCTCTCATCATCGGCATCGTGGAAGACAACGGACGACTTCTCTCTCATCATCTACCCCTTCCTCTGTGTGATAACCGCTTCCCCCACCACCACCTCTCTCAACCACACGTATAAACCTAAACATGGCTTCCTCTTCAGACTCCAAAACGATGACCGGAAGGGCATTTACTGGACTCGGTAACCTCATCAAGCTCCTCCCCACCGGCACCGTCTTCCTCTTCCAGTTCCTCAACCCCGTCGTCACCGACGCCGGACACTGCACCGCCGCCAACAAGGTCATCACCGCCGCCCTCTTTGTCGCCTGCGCCTTCAACTGCTGCTTCGCCTCCTTCACCGACAGCTACACTGGCTCCGACAAACAGCGCCACTACGCCATCGTCACCACCACCGGCCTGTGGCCGGCTCCCGCCTCCGACAAGATCGACATGTCCAAGTATAAGCTCAGAGTCGGCGACTTCGCGCATGCCTTGCTGGGCTTGATCGTGTTCGCTGTGCTGGCGCTTTTGGACACCAACAGTGTGAGTTGCTTCTACCCCAAGTTTGAGTCCACGGGGAAGATTCTGATTCAGGTGATGCCGCCGGTGATCGGGGTGGTGGCCGGCGCTGTGTTCATGTTGTTCCCTAATGTCCGCCATGGAATCGGGTACCCTTTTTCATCATCCGATGACGAAAACAACAACAACAACAAGGACAAGAAAGAGACCACAAATAATAACACCAAGCGTGCTCAAGTATAAGAATCATAATATTATTACCAAACATTGATCTATATATATATTTCGTATTGTTCATTCACTGTTTCATCAGATTGAAGAATTATTCGTGTATGTGACAGGTGCAATAGGTTTATATGTTTCACCAAGAGCAGCCTACGTGTGTGCGTACAATTGTACAACGTAATTCCTCTCTAGTGTGTGTGTATATGTGTGTGTAGGAATTGATCGCTCTCGAGCATCAATTATTTCATTCAATTATATTTTCTGCAAATATGGGCACGTAGGTTTCATCACTTTCTATCCATGTTCAAAACAAAGTCCCCCGGGGGGGGGGGATCGTTTTCTGGTTGGTTGATTGATATTCATAGTTGTCCATTCCCATTAGGGCATTTAATTGTTGAGCCCTGATGGGAATGGACAACTACTAATGAAAATAATATGTACTGTAACTGTGTCTATTTGAGAAAAATTTGGCACACAATTAATGTATATATTTGATGACTTTTGCATTAATCTCAATTATTAATTAATTCTTAATTTGTGAACTTCGCTTAGTGGTATTTCATTTATATGCATGTTTTAAAAAAATTAATGGAATTAATGTAACAAGGTGGCTTATTATCTTTGATTATATGTTAGGTGAGGTTGAGTTCACATGAAAAGATTATAAAAATAAATATCTTTGATTATAGATGGAGAAATAGAGTTGAAAGAGTGGCTGAACAATTCATGAACGAAGTAACTATGCAAGTATGAGGCTCAACTCATCAGTTAATTTTCCTTTAGTAATTGAAGAGAGCATTTAAAGTCCGATTAGACTCGTTACCCTCCACTAATTAACAAGGCTGTAATATATATATATATATAGTGCATCACAAGTCGCAACTAATTGAAGGGGGAAAATCTCAGAAAATGGCCTTTTGATGATCTGGACAGATTAAGACAAAGCAAGCACGTCGTCACAGAGTGCCACATCGAATCGAACACTAAAAGAAGATAAGATCGTCACACAAATAGTATTAATGAGTGATATCTGAGTGATATCCTTCTTTTTAATTATGAGTAATATACTAACTAATAATTAAGCTCATCATATTTCATTTTCATTTAATTCAACCGGTGCATCAGGTAGTCCATTTAAATACTAAATTATTGTCTATAAATATACCAATGTGTACGTTCTCATCAATAACCCATCATCGTACGTCATGAGTTTGGGATGGTGCACGTCATCAGACAAAGCGTTTAAGGTATCTGGTCGCGCGCCATCGTTTTAATGCCTAACCAATGGCGTCAACTTCCAAGTAGGTGTTCTCTACGATTCTCTCAAATCATTGTTTGAATTTATATATTGTACCACAATGCAATTATAAACTCATTTTTGTTTTTTCGGTTGATACTTAAATACAATTTTTTAGTGTCATAGAATCCTCTCTCATTAGAATCAGGTGCACCAAACATGGCCTTAGCAAGATATGTATGTATGTGCGTGACATTGCACCATATGTTTCAATGGAAATTCATGCACTGGGAGGCCAATTGGTGCAGTTTTAATTTGAAGATTTAAAAGGGTATTACTTATAGCCTGTTCATTTTAATAATCAGGGATTGTTAGATTGAAATATGCCATTGAAATCCCATTCAGACTTTAACAGTAAAGATCGTTGGCCAAAAAAAAAGAACAGTAAAGATCACTTTCTTCTAT
>QFDD01005082.1:0-11693 GCA_006871305.1 Vachellia collinsii | reverse complement strand
GACATTTTGAAAATTTGAATTGAATCAGAGTGCATTTAATTAATTATTTAGATATGATCTACTAATATTTTATGCTTACTTTAGAGTAGGAATAAACAAACAACTATGCGTTTGGTCCAAAGAAAAGAAAGAGAGAGATATAAAGATTAACCCTTAAATATTTATTGCAAATTTTTAATGTAGTAACTTAATTATTAACTTTCAATGAAATAGTATTAATTGTACACAGAACAATAAAGTTTGAACATTTTATGAATCATTAGAAAAATGTTATTAAATTAAATAGAATATATTTGTTGGAGAGAATAAATAAATTTTATAGAATAAATCAAGACATTTTGAAAATTTGAATTGAATCAGAGTGCATTTAATTAATTATTTAGATCTGATCTACTAATATTTTATGCTTAGCTTTGGAGTGGAAATAAATAAACAACTATGCGTTTGGCCCAAAGAAAATAAAGAGAGAGATATAAAGAAACGATGAATATAAAGAATTTGATATAAGGTTAACCCTTAAATATTTATTGCAAATTTTTAATATAGTAACTTAATTATTAACTTTGAATGAAATAGTATTAATTGTACACAGAACAATAAAGTTTGAACATTTTATAAATTATTAGGAAAATGTTATTAAATTAAATAGAATATATTTTGTTGGCGAGAATAAATAAGTATTATAGAATAAATCGTGACATTTTGAAAATTTGAAATGAATCAGAGTGCATTTAATTAATTATTTAGATCTCATCTACTAATATTTTATGCTTAGCTTTGGAGAGGGAATAAACAAATAAGCATGTGTTTGGCCCAAAGAAAAGAAAGAGAAAGAGATCTAAAGAAACGGTGAATATAAACAATTTGATGTAGAGTAACCCTTAAATATTTATTGCATATTTTTAATATAGTAACTTAATTATTATCTTTCAGTGAAATAATGTTAATTGTACACAGAACAATAAAGTTTGAACATTGTATGAATTATTAGAAAAATGTTATTCAATTAAATAGAATAATATATTTTGTTGGTGAGAATAAATAAATATTACAAAATAAATCGAGACATTTTGAAAATTTGAATTGAATCAGAGTGCATTTAATTATTTATTTAGATCTAATCTACTAATATTTTATGCTTAGCTTTGGAGTGGGAATAAACAAACAACCATTTGTTTGGCCCAAAGAAAAGAAAGAGAAAGAGATCCAAAGAAATGATGAGTATAAATAATTTAACATAAGGTTAACCCTTAAATATTTATTGCAAATTTTTAATATAGTAAATTAATTATTAACTTTGAATGAAATATATTAATTGTACACAGAACGTTATTAAATTAAATAGAAACTTTTGTTGGCAAGAATAAATGAATTTTATAGAATAACTTGAGAATTTTGAAAAATTTGAATTGAATGAGAGTGCATTTAATTAATTATGATCTACTTATATTATATGCTTAAAGTTAGCGTTGGACGTACGGGGAACAAACAAACAACAATCTGATGCGTCTCCCCAAAGTAAAGAGAGAGATTGGTTTGGTTTAGATAATGTCACTGTGTTAGATGTCACAGCACTACACACGCCTACGCGGAGTTAACACGGGCGTCTTTCTCGTCTTTTGAGAAAAGGCCAAATGGAGACCAATACGAATCTTGGACACTATTGAAGTGCAGTATTCGAAATGTTTGATAAAAAAAATTATTTCGTTCAGATTTGAAAAATTAAGCTGAGAATTATAATCAATGCCTATATATTTATAAGACACCTCCAATATATTTTATTAGAATCAAGAAAAATTTCAAATCTTATTAATTTTATCTTAAAATTTAATAACATTTCAACTTTAGTTCACTTTAATAATTCCTTCGGTTTTTTTATAAGTAACATTTTCTCACATGGGCTAGACTTTTTTATAAACAGCAAGTTATTTGTCTAAAAATTTTAATGCACTTTTTCACTTTTACCACTAGTTAATCATATATTTATCTCATCTCTTTTTTCCACACATTTTGTTTCATCTATCTTTCCACTCATTGTCTCTGTCACCTATCTTCTAACTAAATTAAATAAGGGTATACTTAAAAAATTACAAATTGTTTGTTTCTATTTTTTGTTTTCTTGTTTTTAAAACCTTTTTATAAAACTGTTTTTTTAAAACAAATTTTAAAAAGTAAAAAAAAAAAAATCTGTTTAAATAATTCTTTTAACAAAATTACATTTGAAAATAAAAAGGTTAATTAGACTTGGGAGGAATGGAGGCAGAGGGGAGTGCATTTTGAGAAAAAAGGTAGATGTTACATATAGGAGAGAGAGAAGGCGGCACATATTCCATACCAACTTCTACTTAGCAATAAATCTAATTTGTAATATTGTCAATTAAATATTATTATTTTAATGATTAGTTTGATCTTGAATTGACCTTGATCTGACCCATTAACCCTTGAACCACTACCTCAACCAATTCAGTGCTTGTTCCATTTTTTTTAACCTTGTATATTATTTCAAGGAGAAAATTTATGTCAAGTATTGGACACATTGATTATCTAGCCCCCAATAAAAAATTGACATGTAGATTTTTTAACACATTAGCATAGCATAACATCTATGGTTCCTACAATCTTCATTCCCTATTTTCTAAACATCAAACCAAAAAAACATAAAAAGGCATTGTACTTATTAAGCAAATAAGACAAAAGCATTTGTAATTGAAATTAAAAAAAAAGGAGAGAAGTTGTTGTGTAGGTTCAGAAAAAGTAATGGGAAAATTGGGGGGAAATCTGGAGGTCCTTCATGGTTAATGAGAATTTATTATCCATAAGGACCTGGACTATTTTGAAATTTGGAGGTCCTTCATGGTTAATAAGTTGGGTGTGCAAAATACACAATTTCCCTTAGTAAAGAAAAAAACATAGGCGAGAGGGAAGCTGAGAGCTATCTAGCAAGAATGAGAGGAGAGAGTGAAAAGAAGAGAAACATTGAAGAAGGTAGGTGCCCAAGCACTGACAAATCGTTGTGATTGTCTGGCTTGGAAGCAAGGTACTTCTTGCCCCTTCCCCTTTCTCTAATTGCCTTTAGGTCAAGCAAGGCAGAGAGTGTGGCTTGGAAGCAAGAGGAGAGAGCAACCAATGTTCTAATCGCCTTCCCCTTTCTCTAATCACCTTTCTCTAACCACCAGGCTTGGAAGCAAGAGGAGAGAACGTAGCCTCCATTGTAGGTTTTCCTCATAATCTAACATAACACGCCATGTGAAGATAACCCTACAACTACAGAATAAGACAATCTAGGACATTACACTCCATGTTAGATGGATGAATGTAAGCATTGCAATACTTTTTATTGCTTCCTTAGGTCATTTTGTTATTGTAAATACCATACATGAGGATTTCTCTCTTTAAACACTTGTATGAGTGATGTCCATGAACCATTTAGATGATTTATCATTTTAGGCAGCAAGATCTGATTTATGATGATCCTTTAATGTAAGAATATGTTAGGCTTACTTCTATTGTATGCTTTGTGATACTAATTGTAGGGTTTGACAAGATCTTATCTTCAAAAAAGATTTGGCTTCTCTTTCTAATGGGTCTTCTTAAGCCTAGTACCAACTCCCAGTCATATATGAGCTAAGCTCAATTGACTATGTCCAAAGGTCTAATGGCAATGCTATGTCTAATGGGTAATAATTCTCTAAAGGTTTTTTGAATTGTAAAGTTACGAGAAAAAGTGACACAAAAATTATGACTCTATATGGATCTACTTTGTTGTTTTTCTTCTTATTCTCTCTTTTCTCTCATTTTTTAAATTCTACAAGAAATTTATGAATAAAGAATTTCAGAGGATCCATGCTCTTGTTAATGAACTTTGTAAAGTTTTTTTTTGGTCTAGTAGTGGTATGGCTCTTCCCCCCATTCAGTGGGTTTGTTTTCACCTGTTCTTTTACTTCTTCTGATGGGATTTTCATTGGGGCTTGTGTTATTGTAAATGTTCTTTTCTTTAAAATCATTGCTAATCTTCTAGCCTAGCTTGAAGAATAGCGAATTTTTGTTGATTGGTTCCTCCATTTTAATGATGCTAAACACTGGAATTCTTTTTTGACCCCTTCCGATTAGTAAATAAAAAGATAGTGTTATCATTAGGTCGCAAGGGTTTCAGTTTCAAATTCTTGTAACTAATATTAATCTCATTACATAGTGCTAGTTTGAGTGTTGTCTTTAAGGTTCTAGCTAATTATCTTGCCTACCTTTGTATGATTGATGATTTGCTTCTCCATTAGAATGGTGATTGATAACAATATTTACATGCTATTTATTGTTGATCATTTTGTGACACTTTTACCTCGTCTTGCATGCATTTATGCCTCTTTTGTCTACATTGATTCATGCATTGTAAATTGTTGATATAAGAATGAAAAACGAGTAAATTCTCTCATCCAACTGTACCTACCCTAAACTTCAGTGTTTGATTCTTTAACAAGGACCTTTGCTTTTGTTGTAGGCATTTGGAAAATATCTTTAAGCCCAAGAATGAGCATTATAGGAACTGTAGTTCATTGAGAGGAAAAAATGCAAGTTAAGAGGTGTTGTAACACCAAGTGCTACTAGGAACCTAACACCCTGAGGGACCCCAGAGTGGGTAAAGGGGGAAAGGAGATGTAGTAGGCAGGGTGCCTTACATCGGTTAGACTTGTCCAAAGTGAAGGCCATATATGTAGTCGAGGCATGGCCTTTGACATCCGAGGCACCTTTTGAGTGACTATGGGATTCCAAAAGGATAAAACCCTATTCCTATGGGCGGCTAAACAGGGACAATACCTCAAGATGTTACAATATGGTATCAGAGTCGAGGACGGCTCTTTCAGTTGGTGGGGAGAGTATAACACCAAGTGCTGCTAGGGACCTAACACCCTAAGGGACCCCAGAGTGGGTGAAGGGGGAAGGGAAACGTAGTAGGCAGGGTGTGTTTAAGTCCAACATCGGTTAGACTCATCCAAAGTGAAGGCCATATATGTAGTTGAGGCGTGGCCTTTGACATCCGATGAACCTTTTGAGTGATTATGGGATTCCAAAAGGATAAAACCCTATGCCTACATGCTGCTAAATAGGGACAATACCTTAGCATGTTACAATATGGTATTAGAGTTGAGGATGACTCTTTCAGTTGATAGGGAGAGTGTAACACCAAGCGCTACTAGGGACCTGACACCTTGAGGGACCCCAAAGTGGGTGAAGGGGGAAGGGAGACACAGTAGACAGGGTTCACTTAAGTCCTACATCGATTAGACTCGTCTAAAGTGAAAGCCATATATGTAGTCAAGGTGTGGCCTTTGACATCTGAGGTGCCTTTTGAGTGATTAAGGGATTCCAAAAAGACAAAACTCTGTGCCTACAAGCAGCTAAAGAGGGACAATACCTCAGGATATTACAACTTGAGTCACAACTTTGATGTAATTTCAGGATGCTGTGCTGAGCCATCAGGTCGTGACTAATTGTTACAAAGTCACAACATAAACATGATAGATTCGCGACATACTACATGTATAATCATGACTTCATAATGTAAAAGTGTAGCTTTGCATTTTGGATTAGGTCAACAGCCACCTATACATATGGAAAGCAGCCACCACGAGAAGAGAGCCCCTATTTTGCAGATTTGCAAGTGTTGGAGTCTCAACCATTCTCTCTCAAGCAACCAACAACTCTCATCCATTTTCCTTCACTTCTACACCATTTCTCTTCACTCCAAACTGTTTAATCCACTCCTAACACGCTTTCCTACACATTTCCATACTCATTACCATTTATCTCATGACAGAAAGTCTCTAGAGTGATTGCTGCAATTCTGGAACTATGAGAGGCTAAAACTTTGGCCTCTTGATGATGGAGGATGAAGCTTGAGCTCATGGATTCATTGGGGAGTATTCTTAGTCTAATTTAATATTTGAACTCTTATAGAGATTTCTAGATTTAGGGATTTCTGCTGCTATGTAAACTGTGATAACAACTTTGTAATCTTGTAATTAGACTATGCATTTGGATTGGATGTTGTTTCATGTTGATTCATATATATATATATATATATATATTTTAGTTTAGATCCCTTTTTTCATTTAATTATCAATGATTGTTGATAGTTAGATGGTTTCTTGGTTTCTATAGTTGTGATTGCAATCCATTGAGGGCATGGGCATCATCCATCTATTAGCACTCTAACTGGTTTTTAACAATGTTTTAATAAGTGTTAATCAACTTGGATTCAAGTGAATTTTCATTAATTAAATTATTGGACCTAAGCGATTGTTTGGGGTTTTCATTTAGACTTAGAGAGACTAAGCTCCATATCAAAGTAAGAGCAATGAAAGCTGAGCTTTCATTATCAAGAGTCTATCTCATCATATACCCTTTTAATTCAAAACACATATTCATTAATTGAAAACACCAAAAAGAATTTGCTTCCTGCATTTTCCTTTTTATTGCACCACAACATTTACAAATTAAAACCTTTTTTTTTTATACCCAAGTTCAACATGTCTTTTATAACCAATTTAGACTAGGTTTACCCATAAACTACTCCTTGAGAAGAACGATAGGTTACCCACTATACTACATTATTTTGGTGCAATCATCTTGTATTGAACCAGAAGGCGTTAGATATGTTGATTTCTTTGCTTACCCTACTTTTTGTATGATTGAAAGAAGTGTCGTGTTATCATTAGTTCATAAACTTTCTTTAGTAGTAATATCTAAGTGCTTTAATTGACATTGAGCTCATCATTTTTGAAATTTCTTGGGTAAATGGTACTTGGAACTTGTGTGGTACTTGGTCATTGCCAATGAGCCATACTTAATTAGCAATGTAATCACTAGAAGTATAATATTTGAATGCAAGGATTTTCATTTTAAATTACCATAACTAATCCTTGTTTGACTTTTACAATACTTGCACACTTGAACCCTTGTGCCTATGGAGATAAGTTTGACTTTTACATTCAGATTTACTCTTATTGCACAACAAATCACTACAAAAAAAATGCTATTTTGCAGCTGCTAATTTGTAATGGTTTTAAAAACTGCTAGTATATTATGACTTTGTAGCGGTTATTAGTCAAACCGCATCAAATTTATATCCCTTCCAGTCAACTGATGTGGGAAGGAAGATAGTAGGGATTTTCATGGAACAAAGATGCTACAAACTTGGAGCCAAATTGGCACCAGATGATGGCACCAAAATAGTTGGCAAAGTTTGCAGTGGTTATGCATGGCGAAACCTCTGCAAAAGTCGAAGAGTCTTTCATTTTGTAGCGGTTACTAGAATTGCTACAACATGAAAGTACTTTGCTAGTATGTCATTGTACTTTGCAACGGTTTTTTTGGGTCAAACTATTGCAAAAGGAAAAACGTCGCGAGTTGTAACATTTTGGCTAAAGATTTTAACAACCGCTATTGAAAAACAATGTTTTTCGAGACAGTGATAGACATTTGCAGTAATTGGGGTAGCAGTTTTTGGGGCAAAACCACTACTAATTGCACAGCTATATAACCCCCTCCCTCATCATTTTTCCATTTTTTAGATTTTAAAAAACATAGCATCGAAGAAATGTTTCAGAGTTTCTTGTACGATATCCTATTCTTTCTTTCCAAAGTTTCGTATATGACATTTTAAAGGTTAGGATCTAAAGTACTTTTAATTTAAATTTTTTGTGTTGTTATATATATATTTTTTTATTTTTATTTATTTTTATTGCAATATAATTTTTTTAATTATTAGAAATTGATTTGATATAGATGTCTAATCCTGGTCGTAGGTCTAGCAAGGAGCCCATGATCCCTGAGGGTAAAGTCTCGAATGAATTAAATGAAGTAGAAAATGACAAAAAGAGAATAGGGAATGACAAAAATGAAGTAGAAAATGACAACAACATGGAGATTGGTTTTGGAAGCTCATTTGAATGAATTAAATGACTCATTCGAATGTAGTCCTCATCTTATGGATATTCGAATGAACCTTCAAGATGTGTATTGAAATTTTTGAACGCTCATTTGAATAAACTTTGTGATTCATTCAAATGAACTCCGTTGACAAAAACAGAATAGGGAATGACAAAAATGAAGTAGGAAATGACAACAATTGGGAGATAGATTGGCTTTGAAAGCTCATTCGAATGAATTATATGACTTATTAAAATGAAGTCCTCATTTTTAGTTTAACTTGGGGGTAATGTCGTCTTTTCCCTAACATTTTAAATTCCCTATTTGGTCCAGCATCTTGATTTGGAATTATGGAAATATCGAAAACCCTGATTTGTCCTTTTACAATTTTAAATATCTTTTTTTTTTGGCATTCTCCCTTTTGTTTTTCTCATCCTATTTTTACTTTTTTTTAATAGCATTTTATTGTCGTACTTCCAAGACAGTGTCCTATTATAACTCTTTTTTTATACCCTTATTATAATTTATTTTTTAATTATTTTTATAAGATATGAATAACCGAATTATGGAATCATGTAAATTTAAAATGTGACTAAAATAGGTTAAAATTAATAAATATATAAAACATAATTTATTTATCAAAAACTCCCTTATTTTATTTTATGAACAGAATGGGTAGTGAGTGTTGGGATATTGTTTTGATGATGACAAACATGTTTTTTTGCAACTAATGTGTTTTCAGTGTTTTTAAAATTCAAAGTTTTCACAAGCACTCTATGCAACTCTCGAGTACTGCTGAAAGTGTTGATCATACTCGAGTAATACAGATCAATACTCGAGTATCATTGAACAAAATATGTTTCCAAAACTCAACACTTTCAACATAACTCGGGTTTTAGTGAAAGTATTGATAACACTCGAGTATTAAGTCTCAATACTCGAGTATTGAGTGCCAAAACAAGTTTCATAAATCCAATACTCTCAAAGGAACTCGAGTTTTAGTGAAAGTGTTGGCAACATTCGAGTATTGATTGACAATACTCGAGTATCGACGGACAAACCAATTTTCAAATCAGAACACTTTCAACAAAAACTTGAGTTGCCCTAAAAATATTGTCAATACTCAAGTATTATAAAACAATACTCAAGTATCGAGTTGATAAAATCTTTTTGAACTTCAATACTCTCTTTAAAAACTCGAGTTCTTTCAAAAGTATGGGTGGTACTCGAGTGTTGTGAAAACAAAACTCGAGTATCGAGCTCAAAAACCTTCTTCCCAATCTGAATACTCTAAAGAAAACTAAATGATCAAAAGAAGTATTGTCTTTAACTCAAAACTCAAGTATCTGAACATAAAACTCGAGTATCGAAAGTCCTTCAAGCATTTGCCTTGACTGGAACACACTAAAACTCAAGTTTTATTGTCTAACACTCTAGCAATATTAACACTTTCATTAGAACTCGAGAAACATTAAAAGTAGTATCATTATTTGGTCTCACAAACACTCGAGTATTACTAAAAGAACTCGAGTAATGAGAATACTTCCAAGTTTTATCCTCAGCACTCGAGTAACAACAAAAATATTTCTATTTTGACATTAATACTTCTTTGAAAACTCGAGTATATGTTAGAAGATTATGAGAACTCGAGTATCATATGTATAACTCGAGTACTTTAACACTATTTTGAGAAAAGGCTCAGACATCTTGATAACAATACTTGAGTATTGAATGTTTTCATTTAATCACTCCTTTTACTGACAATATTGTAGATTGTCAGAACTCTTCGTTATTCTCAAATCCTTCCTTCTTTATGGTTCATTTATTTGAATCTATTCTACACTCATAAATACTCATTCCTTTTACTTATTTATAGAGAATGGGTTGTCTGATTGCTTCACCAGAAAACGCTCAATGGACAAAAACTCAGGAGACGACCATACCATATGTCAGAAGCATTTATTGCGAAACGTTGAACAAAGAAGATGAGAGTAACGGAAACAAAACTCTTCCTAACGGACATTTATTACTTCCCAACTATAAATTAAGTAGCATTCAAGACGAGAGGCAGAAGAGAACGCATTACTGAGATACAACATTTATTGCTATTCATCTACCTCCTCTGTTTTACTCTCTCCTTCATAAATTCTTTAGTGTTCAGTATTCAATTCTTAGAAAGGAGAATATCCTTATTCAAATTTGTTATTCTGTGAGGAGTATTCAAGATTAGAGAATCTTGAGTGAGATAGAAAAGCTTAGGGTGAAATTGTTAGATTGTTTCACTGAGTTAGTAAGGGAGAGATCGCTTCTTCCTTCTGATTGTAAAAGGTTGCTATAGTGGATTTGAGAAAGCTTAGAGGAATCTGAGGACTGGACGTAGGTCAAGTAGACCAAACCAGTATAAATCTCTGCGTTTGTATTCTCTCTGCTCCCTGTTTTACTTTAAAGTTTCGAAAAATTTTATTAGACCAATTCGCTCCCCCTCTTAGTCAAATCCTTTTCTAACAGTGAGGGGATAATTAATGCAATGAGAGACTAAGCAATAATCAATGACATCAACAATAAATAATAATAACAAAAGTCGTAGGCAATAAATTATAATCTCCTGGTTGTATTATTTTTTAGTTTTATTTAAAGGCACATCATAATATTTTTGGTATGAATATATAATCTTACCGTTATTCTCATAAAATATAATATATAATAAATAGAGTAAGGTTGAAAAATTATTAAATTTTAAAGAGTTAATGGTGTTTAAAGTTTTTATTAACTAAGAACAAATATATTGAAACTGATTTATAAATATAATTTGAGTATTATTTTAAAAATAGGAATAAGTAATCCCTAAAAGTTTGTCTTCGGAAGTTTCAACTTTTGAATCTAGCCGAAGGAAGGAATATTAATAGGGGAGGTTGAAGTGGGGGAATATCTTTGAGGGTAGGGAATGAACAGGGAGAGATATGTCTTGGAAATTAAGCAATTGTCTACCTCCTTGGACACATCTACAGACCTTGTTTTTATTTTTATTTTTAAGAAAGAGTTATTAATATGATCACTAAAAAAAAATGATAGTTATAGAAGAGTTTCATCAACAATTTTTAATGTTACCACTTAAAGCCATACTTTCAGCCATTCTGTCAAAAAATTATTGGCATATTAGTAAACTTCTTTTGGGGGGAAGTAGATCTAATTAAAAACTGATCCTCTCTATAGATTTGCTGAATCTAAAGTTAATAAAGAATTTGACCTAAGTTTTACCCTTAAATATTTATTCCAAATTTTTAGTATACTAAATTAATTATCAACTTTCTGTGAAATAGTACTCACGGAACAATAAATTTTGAAAATTATGAGAATAATGTTATTAAATTAAATAGAATATATTTTGGTGGTGAGAATAAATAAATATTATAGAATAAATCGAGACATTTTGAAATTTTGATTATTTAGATCTGATTTAATAAATATTCCGTGCTTGAAGGGGGCGTTGGAGTGGGAATAAATCAAACAGCGTATGCGTCTCGCCAAAGAAAAGAAAGAGAAAGACATTGGTTGGGTTTTGATAATGTCACTGTATTGGGTGTCACAGGCACTACGCTTACGCGGAGTTAACACGGGCGTCTCTCTCTTGTCTTTTGAGAAAAGGCCAAATGGAGACCAATACGAAACTTGGCACTATTGAAGTGCAATACTCCAAAATGTTTAATTAACAAAAAATTACTTCGTAAAAAATTGAAAAATGAAGCTGATTATTCACAATCAATATC